>PTEX01000012.1:4665562-4690045 GCA_003342815.1 Eudromia elegans
CCTTCCTTCCTTCCTTCCTTCCTTCCTTCCTTCCTTCCTTCCTTCCTTCCTTCCTTCCTTCCTTCTTTCCTTCCTCCCTCCCTCTCTCTCTCTCTCTCTTTTTTCTTTCTTCTGCTTGATTTTTCTCCTAGAAAGATATTTTATTCCTTCCCTGACTGCCTTAGTCCTCAGTTCTAGAATCTACATTCTTGGCTGTGGCTATGTAGAAGCAAATGCACTTTGATGCAACTTGAGGTCCAAATTCAGGTCCAGGACATTCCTGTGATGTTATGGAGTATTCTTATGCTACATTTTTACATTTTACTTTTTGCAGCTCTCATTCATCTCTTCTAAAATAACCCGACCACCACAGCAAAGGACTAAAACAGTGGTGGCCCTTTAAAACTCCTCCTAACGTCCACATTCCCTCGCCCACTCCCTAGAAAAGCCCAAACTAAACATTCGTGATGGTGTCCAATGGGAAACCTGACGCTGTGATATTGAATTAATGATATGTTTTTTACTAGTTCTGATCTAATGTCTGTCCTGCAGCTTTTTGTAAATTCCATAAGGACCACAGTCATTTGGGGTTGGATTGATTTTGACTGAGTGCGCTTGTCCAGCTTGAATGTGATGCCTGGAGCTCAGGCACTTAGGTCCTTCCTGACTTATGGGCTTGCCATTGGAGGGTAGTTGCCTTGCCTTTTCCATTGATTATATAGGAAGAAACCTGAGAGGAGATTTGCTGTTTTGAGGCAGCTAACTTTAGAAAGGATGAGTCACACAGCATTAGTGTGGTGGGTTCCTCCTGCCACAATCCTCCGCAGTTGGATTCCTGCACCTGCCTGTCACTTCACTGGCTCTTATGAAGTTTCCTGGCTGGTTCAGTTGCAGAATTGGAGTGAATGAGTAATGTACGTGTAAACACTCCTGGCTTTGCAGGCCTGCTGAAGGACAGCTCCGGAAGCACCGGCAGTTAATAGCCTGCATTATCCATGCGGGACTAAATACAAGTGCATTCTTTTAACACAAAAAGGAACAAGGACAATACTTCGCAGCCAAAATCCTTTATCTAAATGTAAAATACTTCTGCTATCTAGATTATATTTATCATTTATTCTATCCTTATAAAACCTCACAGTATTTTATAAATTACACCAAAGTGAATTACCATGTTTGTATTCTAGCCCAGAGAAAGTGATTTCCAGAGAGTTTGGAAATGATTACTGAAAACCGAGCTAGCAGAACTGTTCAGAACATGAAGAACATACTCCGTACATAAGGAAAAGGAATGGGAATTAGCATGCATCTTTCCCAAATGGATTATGATAGAGCACAGAGAAGTGGCATACTTCTGTTCTGATACCACAAGGCTTTATCCACCAGCAGTAGAGGTAATAGCAGTGTATTCAAAAGCACCTGAGAAATTCCAAAAGACTTTATTTTTGAGAGATTCCCCACACAGAAAATACAATTCACTATAAGCAGAGGCAAAACAGATATGCAGTGTCTGAGATCCACAGAGATTTCTTAGATTCATTGTAACAGAGAAATTTTTGTGGTATGTTTCTCTTCTACCTGATTTTCGATATGAGGTACCAACTGTGATGTGGGAGCCGCATCTACCAACGATTCCCTAGGGGAGGTTTCTTTAGCAGAGCCCACCGTGTCTGCAGCACGTCTGTGTTCTTGCAGAACCAGGGTCAGAAAACCAAGAGCATGGAGCAGCATCTCCACAGCAGTATCTAGGCTATAACACAGGGTGGTTTTGTAGCTGCAGAAGTATGAGTGCACAGGACGGGTGGAGAATCAGAGGTAACTGAAAGGTTAAAAACAAAGTATTAAACAGGAGCAGTTTAAGCCTAGTACAAGCAAGGGATACAAGGCTGAAAGGACAAGGCAAATGTTTACGTTCAACCCAGAAACAAAAGTACTTTGCATGTTTCCTTATCATATGGGCCAATCCTGCTAGCGTCAACGGTCCCCTGATTGATCATGAAACAGACAGGAGAACACAGAAATCCAGGCTCTCTGTTTTTCAGTTTTCCCTGTAACTGTTTCAGGCCTTTACCACCTCCTCTATTTAATTAAAATATATTAACGGCAATGCTTATTAACTAGCAGCTTTGCATGCTGCCTCCATGTCTCTCAGCTTGGTCTCAGAGTCAATCTGACAGGCTTTTGCTGTCCTTTAGCTGTGAGCTCTGAGCGTCTGCAGTGTGATGCCCAAGGTCCTGGAGAACGGGGGAGGTGCCGGAGGACTGGAGGAAAGCCAATGTCACCCCGGTCTTCAAAAAAGGCAAGAGGGAGGAGCCGGGCAACTACAGGCCGGTGAGCCTGACCTCTGTCCCTGGGAAGGTGATGGAGCAGGTCATCCTGACTGCCGTTTCCAGGCACATGAAGGAGAAGAAGGTGCTCAGGAGTAGCCAGCATGGGTTCACCAAGGGGAGATCATGCTTGACTAACCTGATAGCCTTCTATGATGGGGTGACTAGATGGATAGATGAGGGCAGAGCGGTGGATGTCATCTATCTGGACTTCAGTAAGGCTTTTGACACCGTCCCTCACGGCATCCTCCTGGGCAAGCTCCAGAAGAGTGGGTTAGATGAGTGGACAGTGAGATGGATTAGGAACTGGCTAAATGACAGGGCCCAGAGAGTAGTAATCAGCGGTGCCGAGTCCAGCTGGAGGCCTGTGGATAGTGGTGTCCCCCAGGGGTCAGTCCTTGGTCCGGTCCTGTTCAATTTATTCATTAACGACCTAGATGAAGGGATGGAGTGCTCCCTCAGCAAGTTTGCTGATGATACTAAGCTGGGAGGAATAGCTGACAGCCCTGAGGGCTGCGCTGCCATCCAGAGGGACCTGGACAGACTGGACAGCTGGGCGGCGAGTAACCTCATGAAGTTCAACAAGGGCAAGTGCAGGGTCCTGCACCTGGGGAGGAATAACCCTAGACATGCCTACAGGCTGGGGACCGACCTCCTGGAGAGCAGCCCTGCAGAGAGGGACCTGGGCGTCATGGTGGACGACAAGTTGACCATGAGGCAGCAGTGTGCCCTCGTGGCCAAGAAGGCCAATGGGATCCTGGGGTGCATTAAGCAGAGCGTCTCCAGCAGGTCGAGGGAGGTGATTCTGCCCCTCTACTCAGCCCTGGTGAGGCCGCACCTCGAGTACTGTGTGCAGTTCTGGGCTCCCCAGTGCAGGAGGGACGTGGAGCTGCTGGAGAGAGTCCAGTGCAGGGCTACAAAGATGATTAGGGGTCTGGAACATCTGCCCTATGAGGAAAGGCTGAGAGAGCTGGGCCTCTTCAGCCTGGAGAAGAGAAGACTGAGAGGGGATCTGATCAATGTATATAAATATCTCAAGACAGGGAGTGAGGAGGATGGGGCTGGCCTCTTCTCAGTGGTGGCCAGTGATAGAACTAGGGGAAATGGCCAAAAATTGAGGCACCAAAAGTTCCACAGGAACTTGAGTAAGAATTTTTTAACAGTGAGGGTGACAGAGCCCTGGAACAGGCTGCCCAGAGAGGTGGTGGAGTCTCCTTCTCTGGAGATCTTCAAAACCCGCCTGGACATCACCCTGTGCCACATGCTCTAGGGGACCCTGCGTGTGCAGGGGGGTTGGACTAGATGACCTCTACAGGTCCCTTCCAACCCTGGCCATTCTATGATTCTATGATTCTATGATTCTAACAGGAGCTGGTTTTGCCACGGGGCTTGGGCTGACAATCCATACCTGTATGATCATCACTGTGTTGAACCACATGGCCTAGGTCCCCTCCCAGACCGAATAGCTGGTGATTGTCATTCAGAGCCAACTCGCTTTAGGATCGTGTTTTTTTAAGCTGTTTATAGCACTCTATACTAAGGAAACTTTTAAATAATGTTTTTTCCTCTGTTTGTTTTGCAAACATGATTTGCAAACAATGCAGATCACCATACTCCAGGGTAAGGTAGTTACGGGAGAGAAGTAGGGGATTTGTGTATTGTTTAAAGAGGGAAAAGGAGGTCACAAGTAGTACCGTGAGAAAAGCAAACAACTGCAGATCTTTAGATCCTGATGGCTAGAAAAAAAAGAAGAAAAAAACAATAAAACTGCTCCACACAGAGAAAAAAACCCACAAAACACAAAACAAACAAACAAAAAAACAGGTCAGGAAACCAGTCTTGAACTGTGGAAGTCCCCTGTAAAAGGCCATTGAATAAACGTAAATGATTTTCCTTCCATGAAATCATTTAGCAGTACTCAGTAGCTGCTGATGTCCAAGGAAAAGTGATGTAGGTAGAAACAAGCTCTGATTATTTTTCATATAGAGCTGTCACACATCAAAGACAGTTCCATCTATCAGTAAAGTCTCATTATGCTGCTCTGGGCAAATAAGTATCATACAGGAGAGGGGTAAAAGGAAGTTGAAAGACGTTGAAGTGGCCTCCTTGGCAATGGAGCTGAGGAGCTTCCCGCCCAGTCCTTGTCTCATCCCTTTGCATCTGGGATGTGTTCTCAGCAGCGCCTGCTCTGGGAGCAGGGACCAAGCGTAGGCTCGGGTGTGGGATCAGCCGCTGGCCCCCAGGCCAAGCCGGGGCACGTGGTTTCCAGCCTCCTGTGCCATTCCCCGCTGTGGGAACCGGATCCCGCGCCATTTCCACTGGAAAAGCGTAACTGGAATTCTCAACATGCAAGAAATGTGGAGAATCGCCCCGGACTGCATGGCACGCTGCAAACATTGACTGCTGTGCGCTCCAGGCACTGGGATTTTTTCAGACATACTAAATGCTACTGGCAATAAATATGCAGGGTTAAAATTTGAGCTAACTGCAACATACCAGAGGTAAGTCCCCACCTCCACTGCTTTGCCCGGACAGGGAAGGCAGCAACCAGTCGAGATTATATTTTAATACAGAACTGAGCTCGGGAAGCTACCAGATTTTTAAAGGAAACCAAATGCTTTGGTCTCGCTGCAGCTCTTTGAAAACTGATGTGTCGAGAAGCAATACAGAAAGCAAACTCCTAGAGGAAGCCCCAGATGCATTCAAAATAGGAATTTTGAAATAGCTCTCAGCAAAGGCCATCGAGCTGAAAGGTGTTGTTTTACTTAATACGAATTAGAAATATAGCGGGCAGTTTCAACGGCAGCGAGGCCCATTTTCCATCCGGCTCTAACACCAGCCTTCTCAATCTGAGAAATAATTCCAGGCACCTGACGCAGCCTTAGACAAGCTATTTGGTTCTGTGCAAAAGTCAGACGGAGGGCCACAATCCTTCTCCTGCTACCCTTAGAAATACCTTCTGTTTCAATTTTAAGACCTGTTATTTTTCTGGTAGTTCAGGTAATTGCTATAGTTGGAACAACAGTCTATCCCATTGTCCCTTGGCCCAGTATTTCCTGTCATTCTTTCTTCGTACAGCAAAAACACAGTGAACCCCTCAGAGCACTCTCAAGGACTAATTCAGTGTTCAACCCTTGTCTGACCGACGCTCCCGAGGGAATTCTTGGCAACCGCCATGTATCCAGCCCTTGTTTCCATGCAGGAAAAGCAGGGCAAAGACCTCAGCGGGGGGCTGACGTGAAAATATCCTGCAGATTCCGAGGCAAGGCAGTGAGATTACCAGGGTTCTGAAAATCCATCCCCTCTAGGCCTGCTCTGGGGCGCTCTTTCTTAAGAGAGCAATTCTTTCCCAGGCCAGGCTGGGTGCACAGCTGTGCTCACAGTTGAATGGATCCCATCAAGGAAAAGCAAGGACGGCAAAGAGCCGCCTACCAAAGTATGTCAAGGGGAAGGCACTCCGAAAGAAAGAGGCAAGAAAAGAGCACAAAAAGATTAAATTAGCCCTATTTTACAGTGGGGAACCTGACACTCAGAGGTGAAATTCTTATCGTGGCGATTTCTACAAGGCTGAGAGTTCCTCTGGCTCCACGAGATGCTTTCTGGACAGGGAGCCAGGGTAGGTGTATGAGCGAGGCTACATGTCCAAGTCCTGCCGACCCGTCTCCGTCATGGCTCCATCCATGTAACTCCAACTTTTGTTCAGGAGGGAAAAAAAAAAAAAGATTATTTCTTCAAAGTGATGAAATCTTTCTCAGCTTTCAGTCTTGTTAATCGCAATTGTTCCCTGAGAAGCCAAAAGGGCAGAATAAAGAGGGGATTTAACACGATACCATGAACAAATTGGTTTTCTTTTTTTGTGGTTGTGCTCCTTCATGAATACACACGATCACTGATTAAAAACAAACACTAACAGACAATATTTCCTTCTAATATATAATGTCTTCGGGAATAAGGGAAGTCCATCACAGTTTTCCCCTCCCCAAATGTATACACAACCACTTGCATGAGATTGTATACTCATTCAGGTATGATTCACAAAATGTGCAAGTGAGGCTAATATATCTAAATTATTGCAAATCCAAGCGATACGTATCAACAATTCCCTGAATTCCAGCACCTCCACAGCTGCTTATGTGCATCACATAAATTTTCAGGTGTACTGTCACAAATCGTTTCAAGCTGCAATCATTCTATTAACATGATTTCAGCTAGATTAATCTCATTTCTTCTTATTAAACATACCCTTAAAGCAGAGTGCAAAACAGTAATCCAGTTGTAACACTCACTGGCATTGGCCCTTATCAAGGAGACAGGAGGAGAATTGCAGTTAATAACAATAACAGAGAACCTGCTCTTTGGGCGGCACCACCTCAGCAGGTTTTCTACCCGTCTGCTGCAGGACTAAAATCAATAACGTTGCAAAGCTGCTTTTTTCCTCTATAGTCACTGCAGAGGCACCTCTCAATCAGCACTAATTAACAGAAGTTGTTAACTTTTTATTAAAAAAATTCCCAGTAGCATCTGGATTTAATGGGGAGAAAGGCTGTTTTCTGAAGCATGGCAAACCAGGACAAAATTAGCCTGAATTTTTGATATTCATTTATTTTTTTCACTTTATTTTGCTTGCTAGTACGTGTTGGAACATGTGAATTATGGTGCTTTGAAGTGCAAGACTTTTGCCATTATTTCGCCTCTTAATGATTTATGGGCCAACAGTGGCCCTGGACTACACACTGAAAAGCATTATAGTTCAGCCTCCTATTTCTGAGCTTTGAAATTCCCTTCTCTTGCACTGAAGACATGTGGCTATGTGCTTCAAACAACAGCATTTTTTTTTCACTAAAAAGGGGCATTTTACAATTATTTTATTTAAGAAAAAAAATGTAAACAGTCCATAGTGCTTGACAGTTATCGGACTGACTAATTTCTTTTTTGTCAATAGATACTATTTTTTATGAAACACATTAGAAAAACTTCCCCAAAACATTATGCTCCAACCTTTCTAACAGGATTCCCAAACAAATAAATGTCTGATGTCCATTCCCAGTCGAGTGTAGGTAAATTTCTGAGACAGAAGGCATAGGTGTCAGTTAAAATTTGTGATACTCATCCTGTGAAAACACGTCCTAAATCAATCATTTCTCACAGGCATTCAGACGTTACCTGCTATGTACAAGCACGTGTCTTAAGATCAACACAGACCTTGCCAATGTTTTTGGGAATGTCCGTCTTGCTGGAGTGCCCTCTGGAATGGCCATGCGGAAACACATCCACCCTCGTGTGGAGATGACTCTGTAAATGACGCCTCAAGGTACGCTGTGTGCTCAAGGAATATGAGAACAGAGATACCTCAAAGCGTCAGACGTCTGGCCTATTCAAAGGAAGAATTCCCCTCTCTGCGCCCAGTGTCCTGAGTGAAAAAGCAGCAGCCTTTTTTCTGTTCTGAACTCTGTTAAAGCTCACTTTAATGACTCTCTTGTCAAGTTTAGAGCCAGCTGACTACTGAATGTCAATATAAAACCCCGGCATAAACAGTGATAACGACAGAATTCAATATTTATGGGGATCACATTTTTTCACGTTTTTTCCCAAGTATTAACAGAGAGCAAGCACCACAATTCCTGTCTTGGTACTTCTGTTAATTTCAGACTATAGCGGACAAGATTTCCTTGAACCATCAAAGCCACGGGCTAGTCTCCCCTGACCCTTTCGGTGACTTCAGACCCAGTAAGAAAGCGCTGTGATTTGTCATTCCTCACAAATGTAGCACTGATTTGATGGGATGCAGGATATTTTTAAGATGCTGTGACTGATTTGGAAGTGGTAGGGGGCCTGCCAGAGGGAGCGGAGCAAAGGAAGGCTCTGTCTTCCACACAATAGCTCAGTGATTGGAGCAATGTTTGGAGAGAGCAAAAGAGGGCGGCAGGTATCAGAACCCATTTGCCTCCCTTAAAACCCTCCTTTTCTCACTAGCAAGCGCAGATGACTCTGCTTTGAAAATTGCTTAGAATCAGAGGTGCTGCTTAGTTTCAGGGCCTGTGAGTTTAAAATGTTTGGAGAGTAAAGTCCTTGTTCAAGACTTAGATGACTCAAACACATCTATAGGGCAGTTTAGGTGGAATTTAGCCAGTGGGAATCGGATCCAAAGCCCGCTAGGATGAGGCTGCACAGACATCATGGAGGGAGGGACCATATTGGCAAGCACCCTTTCCATGCAGTAAGGGAAACATTACAAATGTGAACTTTAGAGAAGCGTTCCTGCCCACTGCTGACATATGTCCTTCCATCTTCAGGTCACAATTATATTTACCACATAATTGCAGCCAGAGGAGAACCTCAGCTTTATACCTTACCCAACAGAAAACTCTCTACTATTGCCCTGTTTTCTAATACTAGGCTCTCTCAACAGAAATTATGTCAGTAGCTTATTCCATTTCCTGCAGAGCTTGTTTCCTTAAGACATATTAAAGAGTAATAGTCATCCAAACTAACGAAAGGTGTAAATTAAGTAGAATTAAATTGAAGCAAATTGAGGAAATACTCATTCTGCCCGGGAATGACCACATAGATATCTAATGCAGTTTAAATAATGTATCCTTAATGCTTCCCTTTAGGCAATTTGATTACTGTTCCTGACCAGCCCCGTGTAATAATCAGATGTTCTCTACTATAGTATGAACCAGACTTGCATTTAAGAGTCTGCTCTAAAGATTGGAAGAGAAGGATCCTCTGGATCCGTGGGGTTTGCTCAGATGCCCAGCTTGCAGGGCTGGCTGAAACGAGCCTGAGGGGTGTGAGAGCAGCCTGCTCCGCTGCAGCAGCCTAACAGAACATAACACAGAACGTCCATGTTATGTCAGTGTGAAGGTCATCTGGTCCTGCCTTCTGTCTCCTATAAACATCATCAGCAGATCTTTGGACAGGAATATAAGAACAAAGGAGAGCAGCGGGGGTACAGAAACAAAGCAGGGGGAAGAATCTCTCTATACTTACCAAAAATCACAGGATTCCTGAACTGCAGGTCATATCCAGATGTTCATGTTTAGTAGCCACTGGTGGTCCAGGCTTTCACTAACTTATTTTTCTCCTTCGTAACCTATTTATACTTTCAGTTCCTGAGGCATCCTGCTGCACTGAGTCTTTTAATTAAGTTCCAGGTGAAAAGGCCTTTTGTTTTGTTTCTTTTAAGCCCTTGTGTGTTAGCCGCAGTGTCTGTTGTATTCCTTCTCCTCTCCAAGCACCCCGTCCCTAAGAACAGCAGTGACTTCAACATCTGAAGCAATACAAGGAAGAGAAGCAGAAATGAAGCTTTCTGTTAGCATTAATTACTTAGGTGTGTGTTAAAGGGAACAAGTTGATGACGTAGCTGTGATTAGTTGCTTGAAGCAAAAAAAAAACCCAAAACTGAACAAATCTTAAAGTGTTTTGTGGGCCAAGTGCATCCAGGATTTCAGTACAATATTTCATCATTTCACTGAGACTCCCTCAGTTTGTTCCCTGGTATGTAAAATGGAAACAAAAATGTGTAGCATAATGGCACCATGAGATTATAATAGCTCATATTTGTATAATATTGTGAAGATTTTTATTACTATGTAATGGCTAAATACTTTGGGGCTTCCTTTTACTGTGACTGGTTTGCTTGCATTGACACTCTCTTTAATTTAGTACTTGACTACTACAGATACATATATATGACAGATACATACCTGCGTACAAGTGTGTATATATATATGTTCATGCGCCAATTTTTCATTGAATTTGCTCATGAGAAATTGTAAAATAGCACTTTCCAGCACCATTAGATCCTGAGCTTCTCTTCTGATTGCTCTTGGCATAAATTGCAATGCTTGATTTTCCCATGGTGCAAGCTTGCTCCTTTGCTCGGTTTCCCTCCCATGCAGCAAGATGAAGAGCCCGTGTGGCTGGAGGAGTAAGCTCATTTTCCTTTTCTAGGGCATGGCAAATGAAAACTGACTTCTATTGAACAAAATGTACCTGTACTTATGGCACATATTGGAAAACTGCAGCAGCAGTGTTCTGTGAAACTAAATCTTTGCAGTGGAAGCGTGAAATAGACCCTGAAATAGGAAGCAAGGAAAGGGGTGCATTTCCCAGCGCATATTAAACATTTGTAATGGGCTCCAAAAGCACTTGCTAAACAACAGCACCTGCAGATTTGCTTTGCTGTGCATGGCTGCTCTTGCCATCATCTGATAGGAAGAAAGAGTCAACAGTTAAGCAAAATGAACCAATAAGCAACTGCTATCATGGAAAAGAAACTTCTTTTGCTCAGTAACTTTGAGTTAAAGCATGTTGAACACAAGACTGACATTTTAAAAAGTGGTTTAGAAGACTGAATAATAACCTTGGACCTATAGTTTGCTCTCCCTGATTCTCTCCCCACACTCCACACCCCCAGAAATCTCCCAGCTGTTACTCATAGTGCATTTGGGTTTCTAACTAATCTCCTTTCTTCCAATAACTCAAAAGAACTTGTGTGGGTAGTTTAGGTCAAGCAGACAAGTTGAAATTTCTTTTCTGTCACTGGGCATTTACGTTGTTTTTAAGCCTTATATCGTTTAGCCAATGGTATCATGTTTAAAATTTTCATGTTAAGTCTTTATTATTGGGAATATGGAAGTACTGAGATGTGCCCTTGCTTGTAGCTCCTCATTCTAATGAAAAACTATATAGATAGTCTCTGTGTTTTAGAAGGGTTGTTGTGTAAACAAACTCTTCAGACAATAGAGTTCTCCTGAATCCCAGGACGCTTCCATTTCCATGTAAACCTCTGCCCAGGAATACATTATTATGTAACTGCTAATTCTGGGCAAGCCAGAGGAGGTCTTGGCACTGCCTCTGCCTGTGCAGGCAAGGGGCAAAGCCAGCGAGACAGCAGCAGGACTGCAATCAGAAGACTTGTCTAATGGGTTATTGGCACAGTCTGAAGACTACATTAGCTATTCACTGCTGACATGACAAGACATGGTCCCCAACAGGGACCATGGACTGAAAGAAAACATCGTGAGCCTGAAATCTAAGCTGCGCAGCCACATACCACGAGCACCTACTGTCACTCTGCTGCAAAGGCCTTGTGAAGCAAGCTAACATTTAGCATTTATAATGCGCATTTAATCAAATTCCATGTACAGAACTTACTAAAAGGACATTCAAAAGTCTTTGTACCCTTTACAGCTTTGACTGTGGCCATTTGGCAGCTGCCCTGTTGTACATGTAGTACACGTTCCCTATTAAAAACACTGTTGTCCAAGACAAGGACATAGACCACTGCTATGGTGAATCCTGGCCCCTTCCTTGGTGTTTGTCCTCAAAACGGGCCCTATGGCAGCAGAAACCTCGACTGCATGAAACTGGATCAAATAAGCACAATACAGATAAGCAAAAAGTGTATGCACAGGAATAAAACCAGTTCCAAAGCAACTGTCCTCCATAGCTCTGCACTCATCTGTATTTCTCTGTCACTAACAAATGTGCTTTTTTTCTTCCAAGAAATTGCTTAAAACTAGCAGGGATTTAGCCCTTGAGAAAGATAACCCCATACCCCAAAGGATGTGAGGGCATATCAGTGGAAATACCTCTCTCAAACTCTTTTCATTATTCATTGGGTATCTAGGAAAACATTCTGAATGGTGTAACTCTATATGCCCAACAGGCTGGTGCCAGAGATTCCATTAAAATGGTGTCATGACGACCCGGGCTGCCGGATACGCGGGGCGCGCCACAGCCACAGATTAACCCTCATCGATCTACGCTCCGGGGGAAAGACAACCCAGTGCACAGGGCCCTGGACTGCCTGTCCCAGACAGGGGTAATTTCCCCTCGGATGCTCCGGGCAAGCTGGAAAGTTCACTTACAGTAACTGAGCTGAAGATGCCGAGAAAACACCGCCATGGAGGCTAATGTGAGGACAGAAATTCTGCTGCCCTTTGGAAGCTCCCTTGCTCCTGCTGCTGCTTCATCATCCACCCAGAGAGCCCTTGAGCCTCCCTATGGGGATGGTCGCGGTCTCTGTGTTCTCAATTGAAATGAAAATCAGGAGTAAGGCAGTTCCCTCCATTCCTTAGCCACTGTTGAACTGGACTCACCCCAGCAGGGCTCCAGACTTGCCCCTCCATGGCCACAGAGGAGGTCCCCTGCATGGAGCACCCACATACCCATAAGAGGAAGAAGGAACAAACCAAAGAGCAGTCTGAAATTCAAAGATAGTGACTGGGTTTCTCCCTCTGTCCCCAAAAAGCCAAACATTTGTTTAAAATGCTTTTTTTTGCATGCATTTACTGTTGCTTTGATCCGGCCTATTAATCCCCCAAAGTAATTTATATTTACTTGTTCTTGTCCCTTCCTACAGCCTTGTCATGGCAATTACTTTTTAATTCATGAAAATACAAGCTTATTTGTGTAAATAAAGACAGACACCTTCTGATTAAGACTCGTCTTTACAACAGAGAAGCAACCTGATTTCATAGTACGTAGCATCCCTATTTCATTTTTGGGGGCTTTACAAAATCTGCTCAATGAGTTTTTTCACTTTCTTTTCAAAAGCAACCTGTCTTGGAGTCACAAAAAGTATTTGTAGGTCCACTCTAGGGGAGATTAGCACACACTCAGGCAGCACATGTTCTGCTCAGCCACTGAAATTAGTAAAATACCAGTAACCCAGTTGTTCCAGGTTTTTTCTGCCAATGGAGTGTGGTAAAGTCTCTCTGACTGCCATGGAAACAGGCTGGGTAGTATTGTGAAATGGAATAAAAATTTGATTGTACAAATAATCTGTAGTTAATGTGAATATTGTTCATTGCCAAGGTATAAATGTCATACTCCATAAGAAAAAAGTTTCCATCTGATGTTCCTGTAATCCTATTTACTCATTCTGTAAGGTTTCCCCCAGGTCACATAACATGATTCTTCAGTGTTTCTCATAGGCTGGAAAGGTCTTTAATGAACACAGTGTAAGAAATAATCCATCACAGGCAGAGGAATGGAGTATATGACCTGAGTGATCTCTTATTCCTACTAGTTCTTTGTTATATTAAATTTGCTCATAATTAGAGGACAAAACAACAATTATTCAGATGGAAAAACATCCATGTTAAGTGTTGTAATAGTACAAATAAAGTGGTAAAAAGTCATGTCCTCAAATTAAATAATTATATCATACAAAAACCGCACCTCAGCCAGACCTGGCAAGCAGCTCTCCATGTGGGAAGCGGTGCTGGAGTGTGTCCTGGCTTCAACAAAATACATTTCTTGGGGCATTTACTTATGATTTCCTGAAATATTAAACAAAACAATAATTGTCTTCCTTGCTTAATGAGCGCGAATTAAATCCATGAAAAAGTATAGCTTCTCATTATTCATCAGACAGCGAATTCTTTCCTTGCCTTCTACCAGTCTGAGGCTTGTTTGGTTATAATTTTAAAAAATCTCTTCCTGGAAAATCATCCTGGCAATAAAAAGAGAGCAGGACAGGGGGAGCAGGGGGAGAGGGGGAGAAAAACAACTACGGCAATGACTTGGCTTTCTAAAAGAAAACTGGAATGGAACAAATAACATTTTAACCTTAGATGTGGTAGTCGTAATTCATTCCTCATGAATTAATATATAGATTTTTTTTAATGCTAGCTGCCCCCTGATCTCCCAGTTAGAAGGTGTAAGCAGCTGCTCCTATTTCACTTATTTACCAGCGAGAAGTGCAAACTGCCTGGGGAAAGGAGGACCAGCTCGAGCAATAGGGACGAGCTGCTCATCGCTTGGTGCCCTGACTCAAAGCAGAGGTGACACATGGGGAAACAAATCTGTTGCACCACAGGTCTCTGCTGTTCTTTGCACGAACATTGCTGTAATGCAGTTGCCTGCATATTCTCTGGTCAAAAGCAGCAAAAAAAAGCCATGACTGCCAACAGCCTATATAAAACATGGGGCCGCTCCTCAGGGTGCCTCTGTGGTGCCCTAGTAGCCCCGTGGCTAGCCAGCTCCTCTGCCCTGAGAGAGCAGCCGAGAGCCCTTGGAGCCATGGGGCAGTGTCCTGGGTCCCAGCTCAATCCAAGGGTCATTTTCCTGGGGCAGTGACCGTGCCTCAGACCTTAGATGGTTCTGAGTTGTTATCTTGCACCTGCATCCCCTGGTGACCTGCCGCCTGCTCCTGACAGTGACACTGTGGCCCAGTGTCGGGCACTGTTTCACCAGCAAAAATGTTCCCTCATTCCTGCTCATATGTTCACCTGGTACCATCTTCTGGTAAAACTCTCTCATGGAAGTGGAAGCGACCAACAGGGACTAGTATATACTTCACGGATGACATAAGCATGTTCATCAAGGCTTGATAGCAGAATTTGATTCAGCTTGTATTTATGGTGTATGCAACACAACCTGGCCTACTTTAAGTCACTGCTCGTGTGAAACCAGTGAAAAACACCTCAGAACTTTTTTCATTCATTAAGTAATTGTAACCAAATGTCTTCGGCGTATTTTTCTCTAACACTTTCAAACTCAAAACCCTGATACAAATAAAATACAATATCATTCTAGGCAATTTCCTTAAAGAACTTCACGCCTCAAAAAATTATTTTAATCACATTTCAATAAATTAGTTGAATAATCAAAATATATTAGACCCTCATTAAATTTAGGGATTAAATTTAATCTAAAAATCAAGTTAATAATTTTAAAATAGTCTTGCAGGAAGTAAACCAAAGCTGTAAGTTGTATGGAAGAAGCTGTGAAGTGAAAACGTTGTATGAGAGCTTTGATGAGAGACTATTACAGGGTCTGATACAATATAGCAAACAAATGTATTTAAACATTTTAAAATGTGGACTATCAAATCTATAATTGCAATCTTTGATAAAAGTACAGTAAATATTCATTTAGAAAATATTGAAACAGGATAATGTTATGTACCAAGGACAAACTTTGGTGTTAAAATACACAGTAGGTTTCATCCACAATCCTTTCTATATTATTGGATTAAATACTGGCGTTGCAATACATATATGAAGCAGAGGTAACACTGAGTCAACGTTACCAATATTTTGATCAGACTTTGTTGAGAAAAAGGCACTTAAGCAGACCAAGAGTTTATAAATCTTCTTTCGAAAAGCCACAGTCCGTCTTTAAAGAAGATGGATACTATGTGCCATGAGCTGCCAGAGATGTGGCGAAACAGCGATCCCTCCGAAGTGAAAAGTTATATAAAAAACAAGTCAGTGTCAACGCAGGTTAGCGAAATGTTTAATAGCTGGCTCAATTTCTCATGCAAATGGGAATGCTGCTGACATCCCACTGGAAAGGGACCAGAATCCTGGGCTGGAACACAATCTGAGAGCGTGCGAGGTGAATTGTGAGCGTGCTGCTATCTGAAGCCCACAGACACTCCTAAAAATCTGGAAACAACATTTAATGCATGCTCTTCTTCCATATCTACCTTGCATACTTTACAATCTGGAATGAGTAGGAGCTCCACGAGGAAGAAGTCTTTGTGCAGTTTTAGTCCCTGGGCTATTTGGTTTTTTGAGCTAAAAAGACTAAAGTGGCTGCAATAGTATAATATACACATCACTTGTCAAATGTAGATCAAAGCAGCTTAAGCTAAGTGAGAACAGAAAACGTCTCAGCTTGGCAAGCTCCCATTTTTTCTCCAGGGATGCTATACATTTGTCAAAGAGCAACTTCACAAGACACTTTCAGCAGCCACCCACTCTGAAAAGCATTTCAGCCCCCTTCCTTCCTTCCTTCCTTCCTGGAAAAAATAGAAGAGGACTTTTTTCAGCTCCTGCTGTTCTCACTCCTAAGCAGGAAAGGGGAATATACTGTGATACAAGCCCTACAGCCTCAGCGCCACGCAGGTGGTTGCCACAGGCCTCTCTTTCCTCTCATCTCCAAATAGCGAGATGAGCAAGTGAGACCCAAAGAAAAACAAGTGTCTCCCACTAACTGTTTTGTCACTCTGCAGCATCCAGAGGGCACTAAATGTGCTTAAATATTTGCAGGGTGTGTTATTATCCTTGTTGGTGTCTGACAGGACTTTTCTTTTTGCCGTGGTAGAGTTTTAACCAACAGCACCAACTATCTGCAGGAATTTTGATTTGTGTGTGTGTGTGTGTGTGTGTGTGTGTGTGTGTGTTGAAAAAATGAATAATTAAACACAAAATATTCCATTCTCAACTCTAGCTTTCAGTTCAGAACAGTCCGTGGAGGTTTCAGATACCATAATCTAATTGATGCATAGGCTGATTACTCTTTGGATTACATCTTCTAACTATATGACCAAGGGCTCCCGGAGTCATTGCATTTTTCACCAGAAGGGAAGACGGTGATGTCCAGTGGAAGACAATGTACTCCACACAGGGAGACTGGGAGGGGAGAAACAAACAAACAGACACCTTCAGTGTAACTCCCATTAAAAAAAAAAAAAATCCCATAACTTGCGGGTGGTGCCCCCGTGAATGTTCCCACTTGATTCTCACCCGGCCTTTGATGAAGAAACTGCCACGAGGGACCGGCTCCGGTATAGCCGGAAGGCCAGCGGAGGAAGGTGCCTCCTCGCAGGTGTTCTTCTGTGTGGGGTTCCACACTCAGGTTCTCCAAGGAGGAGGATAAAGCAGGGAAGGGAAAGGAGGAAGAAACAGAAGGGTAAGGGGGGTTCGTGCCACACTCACACACCTTTCACTTCCACTCGCACAGGAAAAGTGAGACACCGACACGATACAGATCCAACCAGCAACGAACCGTTTATTCTTGGATGCGTGAGGGTTATAAATGAGGAGGCATCAAGAGAAAGGAAAATGGTTGGTCAGAGGCGGGCCCTCCTCCAACCTCCCATAGGACCTTTCCTCATCACGCGCAGTTCCCATACACAAGATTGGCTGATGACAATGGCCTGGTATATGACTATACCCGTAGGAACTTTCTGGAACCCTCTATACCTTTCCAACCTTTCCCACACCCATCCAACATCCTAACTTAACAGTAATTTAAACTATATACAATGCTATCAGGGGACTGTCCTGTTAGGTTCTTGCCCTGCGCACCACATATTGGGGCACATGCCAGCATGTTCCCCAGCAGTAACGGGAGAGAATTGCTGTCAACTGAGCTGGTTGTTTATAAAGCTTTCAATATGAAATTCATAGAATCATTATGGTTGGAAAAGACCTTCAAGATCCTCAAGCCCAACCATAAATTCATCTTCACTGGATGGCTTTACAATTTTGCACCGTTACTCTAGCCTGAATGCACAGTCTGCATGACACGGATGCATCAGAAACAGGAAGATGTACTGAACTTTAAATTCTTCTGCTATTGCTTCAAAATGTATGTAGTCGAATTAGGAAAGTAACTATAAGATCTTAATGCATCCACAGAACAATAATAACCGAGGTCTAAAATTTAATGGATTGCTCTGTAAGTGCCTAAAGCCCAAGGGGAGATCAAAACGTAAAGGATTTATTTTTTCTGAAATGGGGACAAAACAGGAAGGGTGATGAAAGTACCAACAAACCTGCTTGGACAGTAGTGCTAGTCTGTCCTGCCAGAAGCAGAAACTTCTCTTTATTTCTAGCATTTTACTTTATTTTTAAGATACAGCTATACCTCTCATCATTCCTATGTCACTTTGTACCTCACGTCATTTTTCTATGAGGTACAATTTTTTTCTTTGGATACTTTAAGGAAACATTACGAGGAGTCTGAAAATTGATTCTAAGAGCTGTAGCCAGGATGCAGCCATACTGAAAGATCATGAACATTAACTTTCCTTGCCAGAAACTATTAAAATTTGCAAAGCAGCCTTTTAAAGAGCTTGAATTGATTTGTAATGACTCTAAGTACCTTTTCAAAGTTGGTAACAAAAATACCTGGGTATTTTTCCTTAAGCTCATATCATTCTGTCTTTAATACAGTGATCAGAATAAATATTGCCATACCTGCAGAGTCTGAGCCCAAAAGCATGTCCATTTTTCCTAAGTGGATAGTTTGTTCTAACAGAAGAGATTGCATCACATATCTTGTGATATAACTGTACTGACATAATAAACACTAACAAAGATGTGAAACACTGAGCTACAAAGCTTATTGTCCATGGAAAACAGCTAATGATATAGCTATACAATACCAAGTATTGACAATACTATGTGAATAGAAAATAAATGGCCTAAGTCTCATATTGCTTTGGAATTGTAAGCTCTTTGGTTATAAGATGAGGCACTCAGGGACATGGTTTAACAGGCATGGTAGGGATGGGTTTATGTTTAGACTTGATGGTCTGGAAGGTTTTTTTCCAACCATAATGACTCTATGATTGTGTGATTTTTGAATATTCTGATCAGAGTGGGAATTGTAGAATAATCATCTTCTGCATCACCAACTTGCAGAATTTCAGTGTTCCTGGGAACAGGCTGCTTGGGTGTGTACGCAGATTGAGGTAGTTCCTTCCAGCTTTCAGAAAGGTCGCCCTGGTTCTGGTTTGGAAGTCCTTGAAAGACAAAAAGGGAGAGCAAACAAGTGTGTACTTTGCCACGGGTGACTCAAAAGATTAAACAGCTGTGTGCTGGCCTTGTTTTCCAGGATACAAAGGGAATATTGACAGCCCATGATGACATTCAAGCCTCATGTCAGTTATGGGAATTGTGAACAACTTCCAGCACAGAACATCTTGCTCCATTAAACTCAATACACTGAGGGTAAAGGCAGGCAACAAACTGGGGATTATATGCACCTCTTCACTTTGAGAAAATAACTTATGAATAGCTGGGTACCAGGAGGGCTGTTTTTTAAATAGTTATTGCAGATGATTTCTACCTGGACAGGAGCAGGTAAGAAGATCTGAGCGAAGCAGGGAAGAGTCGGATTTTTCCCGCTAGCTGCAGGGATGTTGTACCTGAGATTGCAGGGCTCAGTTGCCTGCTGCCTTGCTGTAGAGCAGATCTTCACATGCTGGAGAGACGGTGGGAAAGCTGCTCTTGACTGCTTCATGTGTGACCTTCTCTCTGCATATATTTTTCTTTTCCACTACTTGAAATTTCCTCTTCTCGGCTAACTCATTCTTCCTTGCTATGGATAAATAAATCAATATGTTGTTTGGAGCCTAAATGTCAACGGAGTTGATGAAGACAGATTACATTTATATTGTCAATACTCATTTTAATGTCACGGGAAGAAAGGTGGGAGACTTGACCAGACTAGCAATGTTCTGCGTGTGCAGCCCCATGCAGGTATGAGCTGCTTCAATGGATGGGAGCACAGACGGCTTTTCAACAGGTTTGGATGGAAAGTGGCTTGAAAGTGGCTTGAAAGTGACTTGCTTTTTAGGAAACACTGCTACTTCACGGAGCCCTGCCAAACCACATTCATCCTGAGGGCTAGGGCAGCATCACAAGTCTTTCACTATAGCAGAGCCTGTATAGAGTTTTTACGCAGAAGCAAAAATCTCTTCTTCTTTTAATTAGTCGCATCTCTCAGGACCTGAGGTGAAGATCCGTTCTTTTTTTTTCCTTTGTTATAACCAATTCGTGGTCAAGAAATATAGGAATCTGTGCCCCTTTCCTACCAGTAGCGATGTTTTCATTTGCTTATAAAATAGATGCTTACATTTTAGGCTACGTTCTGTAATCTCATTTTTGAAGAAAGAGAAGGAAGTTCTTTCTCCTGTGACTTATCCAAAAGAAGCAAAATGTTCTTCCTGCTTCCCAGATGGGGCAGCTGAACTGACCACATGGCTTGATTGATTCCTACTCCCAGTTGTTTCATGGATGAGTCAGAGAGTAACTACAAGATATAAGGATAACCTAGGACATTCTTAGCTGGAGAAATGACTGTTCAACAAATGCTTTTTGTTGCACGTATATATTTTAGAATGCCTCTTTTAAACTTTTACTTTTGAAGCCTGTTTTCAGAGCAAGGGAAAACAGACAGACAGCTCTGCCCCAGATTTCAGCCCCGCACACCTGGACGCAAGGAGGTGTAACTATCCCTTCCAAGCAGCACGCGTGCTACTATTCCATATACCACCTGCGATTCTCACTCCATAAAGCCCTCATTCCACCTGTCCAGACTTGCATTCTGTCTCCTAGGCACATCATTCCTGGATCGTTTGGTGGTCTTGCCGAGCTGTGAGTAATTCTGCAGAGTTGTTGATTGTGAGCAGGGCAGTGTTTTGCAAATCTGCTCACTCCAAGGATGCATTAATAAACTTGTAGAGACTTTAATCTGGAAAGGCAGTCATTTCTCCGCGGATCAAGTTCGGAGAGAATGGAAGGATCCCTCAGCTTTAATACAGCAGGCTATTTTCTTGGAGGTAGCTACTCTGGAGAAATACTGTATGTTCTCACCTTGAAGGAAAATCTGGTACCTTCTGTTCTGTTTTTCACATCCTCATGAAACTCCTTTTAACATCAGGGGTAACAGCCTACAGAGAGACAGATTAAGTGCTCAGGAAAATGAAAACCATAAGTCTAGACTGCAAACTCTTGGATCTGGAAATCAAATGCGTGCATGGATGACTCATTCCTTTTTTTCCCTGAAAGAAAACTGAATGCCTCCCTTTAACTAAGTTTTATGAGTAAAACCCTTCTTATTGTGTGTTCAGCATAGACTACTTGAAAGATCTTGAAATGTGTCATGTATTGGCAACGTAACACGAGCAATAAAATATGCAGAAATTCATAAGCACTATCCTCTTAAAGTATTTCTAGCCAAATATCTCTCACAAAACAATGGAAAACCTTGACAGGGCAAATAAAATAGAAATATCTTTCTTTAACCCTCCGTGTCTTTTTCTGGCTTAGCTTAAAACCAGTGAGTTTTAGGTGTTTATGCTGGACTTTGGAGAGGCTATGAGAAAAGCCATAAAACAGCTTACATCTCCAACCAAAAACAAAACAATATTTTTAATTATGAAAGTATCTCTGGACAAGTTTTCAAATTACAAGGCCTTTTTTGGTTTGGTTTGTTTTGGTTTGTTTGCTTGCTTGTTTTCAATCACAAGAAACCTGGGCTAGACTGTGCTAGACTGTTTGGACAGCAGGGAGAATATTTCATTATGTCCCTTTTCAAGAATCATAAATTGCATAACCTGTCTGCCAAGTATAAGTACTGTGAATTTGTTGTCCAATTTCTGGCTCTGGCACAGATCTGTCATGTGAGCATGGGAAAATCCCTTCATGTTGTGCCTCTCTTCATCATATCTCTGTACAACCCCTTGGACATCAGATTTTCTAAGGCAGTGTCTCTTACTTGAGATGTGTGTCCACTCCAGCTCTCCAGTGTTAGCTGAAGTTTAATTGCTGTAGGACAAATTATGCAAACAAATCATACCTCACAGCAATACATCACAATAATGCAGGGATTATATAAGCATTCATTTAACTGTTATTCTGTTCATCAAGTACACTCCAATCAATCACATAGCTTGGTCTGTAAGTATGCATTTTTCACCAGTGGTAAAAACATCAATTTGAGCAAACACATACATAAGCAATTTACCCCCAGTATTATGGAAAGTTACTTTCTCTCTAGAGGTTTCCATCCTTTCTTGCCTCCCATGCTGACTTTTGCTGTTCTGGAACACATCTCCCCTGGCTCTCAGTGCCTTCTTCACAAATACGCACAGCTTGACTCTACTGTAGACTCCTTGGGTGTCAGTCAAATTATACCATAGCATATGGTCTAGCTTTTTCTCTTCTATGGAAGATGTGGGTAATAATACTACTTTGGCTCCTGATATTGATGCTTTTTCCAATATGTTAATAAAATAGTGGGATGATGCACAGACTCTGTCAAGACAGAAATTGTTACTGGTTACGTATTCATAGGTAATGCCTTAAGTAACATAATGCAGTACTAGGGAAACCTTTGAGTACCCGAATAAAGGCCATGAATTAGTCTCTATATTTAATAAAGAAGGAGGAGGAAGTGCAGATCACTATTGATCCGGTTGTGATGATCCTTGTTGCTGAGCAAAAGACTGATGCATGTTGTGCTGGTCAGAGTTCATGAAACTCAAGTTCCAGTAGTCAAACCTGTAGGAAACAATGTCCATTTGACAGCTGTCAGACATAGATTTAATTATGTGCTCCAAGATGTTTTAGTTAAAGACAGAAATGTATGGCTTTTGCTGTAACAGACATACGAGCATCCAAAACCAACAAGTCCAAAACCTCAAGAATGAGAGATAGTTTAACAATTTAAAAAATTATGTCTTTCAAAGAGGAGGAAAATTCTTAAAAATTTTCCTCTTCCCAGAAGTGACTGCTCTGTTTTGTCTGGATTCATCCGCACAAGATTATTTTTCATCTTGATATTGCTTTCCAGCAGGAGACTGGAAAGGCAGCACTGATCTCCATGGGATGCAGAGGAGAAGTGGAAATGAAAACCACTGTATGCTTCAGGCACTCTAACGTGGGTTGTCTCATAGCACCTCCAAGCCCAAATTGGATTTGGGACTTTACATTGTTCCTGAAAGCAGAATCAAAACCCTGAAAGTTCAGTTGAAAATCAAAAGGTCTACAAATAGACCTGGCATCACAGTATGGCAGGAGTTTTCCTATAATGGCCTGTAATAGGGCAGTCATGCCTGCCTGCTCCTCCCTCTGTGAGTACTGTAGGTAATTAAATGGTTCTCCTCTCTTTTGAATAGGTGGGTACAAAACGAGTCCTTCTGCTGCTGGGGGGTACACCTGCAAGCTACTGAAGCTGCGTTCTGGACCCTCCTGCTCCTCAGACAGAGGAGGGTTCCTTAATGCACACATGGGCAGAGATGTGGAGGTAGAAGAGGTTCCCCTTAAAACATAGTCTTAGAGGAAGAACTTGAACCACCTCAGAGCATTTTCTGTTCATTTCCACATGGTTTTGGGGAGGGCAATGTGTTAGCGTTTTAGCATTTCCTTCCTGAGCAGGCAAGAAAAGACCAAACATTATGCCTGTCCTATACATAGAGACGGACCCATAGCGTAGCCCTGCAAAGGTGTCTGAGTGAAGGTTCATAAATATCTTGTAAAAAACTAAAAATATTCTTGGTCATAATGAAAGTATTTCTTGTTATGACTAGATTTTGTCCTAGATTGTTGTTGTTCTGGATCCTCCCTCTCTGACCTTGGGTAAACGAGGAGGAAGTGACAACTGTTATCAATCCTTTTGGACTGATGCTAATACAGTCTTACAG
This sequence comes from Eudromia elegans, assembly GCA_003342815.1. Classification (NCBI taxonomy): domain Eukaryota; kingdom Metazoa; phylum Chordata; class Aves; order Tinamiformes; family Tinamidae; genus Eudromia; species Eudromia elegans. Next base: position 4,689,050 of record PTEX01000012.1, read on the forward strand.
GATATGCAGTTTATTCCTATTTATATATTCTTTTTACTGGTCCATCAGATTGAGGCTATGTTTGGAAATAAATATTAATTCTCCTACTTTTCATTACCAATACATCCTCAGCTTTGAGAAGATTCTCTCCCTTTCGAGTTTAGATGTGATACTGCATTTTCTCCTTCATTCATTCTTAAAAGACCAGAAGCCTTTTTTCTTTTTTCTCCTAATTTACTTAGAAAATGCAGTAATTAACCAGTTACATTTGGTTGGTTGAAGGTTCTGCACATTATTTATTTAGCTGGAAGTTTATCTGCCTGCCAGAATGACTCAAAGGAGAGTTCACAACTTGGTAACGCTACAGTACTGATCAACCAGTGCGACCTACCCAGGACCACCCGTGGCAGACCGTATGAGCCAGCCTGCTGCTCTCACACGTGTCTCTTCAGGCATGACTTCACATGCTACGACCCCCCAGGCACACAAGATGCAGTTTCTGTGAAGCCTTCAGGAGATTGGCAGTGAGTCAGGAACTGCTGATAGAGAAGACAGGGTCCAGAGATGCCCATGTTACCTCTTCTTCTAAGGTTTCCAAGGCTGTAAACAGGGGAGGACTGGAATGACCAGACAATCAATTTCCAGAACACTGAAAAGGTCAGGATATTGTAATACGCAGTGCTGCGCTGAGCATATGAGATGTTACAATTCAGATGCTTCATTCCCATGAAAATAATTGCAGTGATACAGAAAGTACAGACTTCTACCCCGGTGGCAATTACACAAACAAATGCCTCTATTCCAATTAGAGTCTGTGGGAGATATTCTCATATGATGCTCTTTGGAGGTTGTATTAGGCTGTTTAGCTGTTCAGCCTGAGCACAAGAACTCAACTTGGCAACAGTTTGGGCTAGAAAACCAACCTTCCTTCCTTCCTTCCTTCCTTCCTTCCTTCCTTCCTTCCTTCCTTCCTTCCTTCCTTCCTTCCTTCCTTCCTTCCTTCCTTCCTTCCTTCCT
>PTEX01000012.1:4697208-4766180 GCA_003342815.1 Eudromia elegans
GCGTCGCGAGCCCCGCGGCGGCGCCGCCCGCGGGGCACGTGGCGGCAGCCCCGTCTGGAAGGTTCCGCGGCCGTTGGCGCGGCCGTTGGCGCGGGGCGCCCCTGTCGCTGGTGCCCGTGTCTGCTTTGGGGGCCGTCGGGGTCGTTTTTGTGCCGGCTCGTGGCGAGCACAGCGAGTCCGTGGCTCTGCCCTGGTCTCTGGCTTTTCCGTTGTAACTGATCAATAATCATCCGGCGGCGAGGGATGAGCTCGTTACCGAGGGGAATAACAAGAAGAGCCGAAGTGCGCCCGGAGAGCAGCTGAGGCGCAAGGCCCCTCGCTCTCCCCATTAAATCCCCTTTGCGTGTTTGCAGATGACGTATTCCTCTCGAAGCAGAGGCAACTCGGGGCGTTTCGGGGCGCTTTCCGGCGTAGATCAGGAGCGCGGGGCGGCCGAGGCGGGCGTGCCCGCTGCGCGGGGGGCGGCCGGGCTGGGACGCCGCCTCCGCCCGTCCCGCTCCGCTCCGCTCCACTCCGCGCGGCGCGGGGGGGAGGCCGTGTCTGCTGCGCGGGGCCGGCGGCCGCGCGTGCCCCGCAGGCACAAGCGGCTGCGGCGGCTCCGCTCGCCCCGAGGGGAGCCCCTGCCTCGCCGCGGAGCCGGGAGCCTCCCGCGGCCGAACGCGACATGAGGAGCCCGAGCGGCTGCCCCGGCCCGCGGGGGCAGGTGGGTACGGCGGGAGCAGCGAGCGGGGCAGCCGAGCGCATCCCCGTCACGGCAAGGGGGATGCGGGGCCGGGCGCCTGCGGGAATGAGTTTAATCTGCGGAATGTGGTGCCGAGCTGGTGCGCGCCTGCCGATTAGCTGAGCGTTCTCTCGATCAGAATGGGGTTCACATGCTGTCCTGGAAAATAACGCGTTGACGCTGGAGCGCTGCAAGGGAAAAAGAGGATGCTCCTTCCCCTTCCGAGGGCTTTAAATGCGAACAGAAATCGGGATCTGAGAGGGAAGGAACCTCTTAATAAACTCCCCTTCCTGAGCTCACGTTCTGCAGCGCTGACTCCCCCGGCTAAAATGAAAAGCCCGCTGTGGTAGTGAGACTTGAGGGGACGAATCCAGGGGAGCTCGGGGCGTTTTCACCGGTGAGCGCTCCCGTTTGTATTGAGCAGGGGCTGGCGTCCGTCACAGCGCGGGTTACGGGGAGAGTGTGTGGCTGCTCCGGGACCGGGAGCGCGCATCCCGTTCCCAGCCCTTGCAGAGGGATGAAGGGAGCTGCAGCCGCCTGGGCTCCTCTGATAAACACCCTAGTGCTACGTGTGTGTGGAGACGGGCTGCAGCACAGCCCTTATTAGAGAGGGTGTGCAGGGATATGCGCATTAGTTTGTGTGTGGCGGCGTGACAGTTTTCAAAATGACTAGGAGATAATGACCCAATTAAAGTGCTATAGGAGACTGTCTGAAATTAAGTTTTAGTTTGAAATAATCATAAAAATAAGTCATTTGAGTTTTACCTTGCTTCAGCAGCTAGCAGTAATAATTCAAAGGAATAGACAGAGTCTTTTGTAGAGTAATTATTTCACCTAGATTTGGCTGCTGTGGACTTGGGAAAAGTAGAGAGAAATCAATTCCAGACGTTGCCACCAAGATGAGCAGCCTGTGCAGTGATGCATCTGAATTTCTGAGCCTGACAATGTTTGCTTTAGATGGCTAGTATTAAAATGGTTTATACTACAATGGATCAAAAATTCCTTGATGTTTTATTGGTAGTGCAGACACCTAATGATACACACATATATATGTGTGTGTATATATATATATTTTTTTTTTTCTTAGGAAAGCATTATCTACTTCACACTAAATTTTACAGTCAAACTCTGCATTGAGATGGGTCAGAAGTACACATGGTGGGGAGCTCTCTAGCTGCTTAGAGCGGTTATTACTGAAGAGATAAGTGGATGTGCAGAAAGTTGTGTTTTCAGAGCTGAGCGTCATCCCACTTTCCAAAAACTGCATGCTGCCTCTGTTTTTAAAGATAAATTTCTGTATGTAAGGTCAGGGAGTCAAGTCATAGGGCAAAAATAGTACTGCGATTTAGATTGCATCCAGTATTGAGTTGGTGATAATCAGGATAATACACTTTGCAAGGATTGTGGTTGCTAGTAAGATACTTAAGATTTTGTCAGTAAAAACCCGAAGTATTTTGCAAGTGCTCAACATTTGTCTGAGAATCCTTATAGGAAATACTATGGTAAAACTTATTTGCAAGAGGTATGTAATGGTAATTGCTGTAAGATTTTGCTTTTAATGTGTTTTTCTGCTCTTGAAAATGACTGCATACAAATGGCACCTCTTTACTTGGTTGTTTTTCCCTCTTTCCTATTTATATTTAGAATCTGGTCTGTTGAATTGAATGACAGAAGTGATGTCCATCTTCTGTTAAGCCCGCGGAGTGTGAGCTGGCCTCTCTGCTCCCTGGGGCATCAGCAGGACAGAATTCGGCTCCCACCTTGAGGGTCCCCTAAGGATCACTGGATCTTGGAGCCTTCTCATTTGCCTGGGCTTGACCCTGGGCAGGTGACACTTAAACACGGCTGTTGGGAACAGCATCAAAAAGTCTAGTCCTTGTGCAGAGCTCCTCAGTTCTCACTGGCTACTCTGAGACCGTTCCTGTGGTCACCTCCATGTGAATTAAGTGTTCTGTGAGGACTTTGTGTTGTGTGATGGGAGCTCCGAGGATCCTTTCTATATAATGCTGTATTGCAAATCAGGAAAATGCCAACAAAGGTGGATTATCTCAGGGGTTCTTGTGAAATGGAGCCAGCTGATTTTCCGACCTAATGAGCTTTAATTTAGCTCTGTTAACTTCCATCTAAGCTGAGATGTTCCAGTCTGTCAAGATTAGACCAGTAAAATGTCATTTACTGCAGTGAATGGTTCCCAGTATTTGTATTTAAGTGGAGTCTAGAGAACACAGTCAAGATCATGGCTCCTTAGGGCAAATATTTTCCCAACCAAGTTGCTGAAGTCGAGATTCCTATTTTAAATCAGGCTTCAGTGTCCTTTTAGACTGCCTGATTCAACAACTAACAAGTGACAAACAAAAACAGAAGAAGGGAATGTAAATGCAAAACATAAGACTGTGCCCTTATGGCTACTGATATGTCGATGATTTTCCCTTCCAGTATATCCCAATCTAATCCTCCTTGCTTGGTTTCTTCGTTTTCCTCATCGTGCAGAAAAGGGTACTAATGTGAGATTTAGCAGAGAGTCCCTGTCAGAGTCTGGAGTTCAGCCCACCGATGGTACCTTTTGTATGAGAACACTGCGAATAGCTGAGTACGAACTGAAAGCTTGTGGAGTACTTGGATTAGTAATATTGATAGTAAAGACAAGAAAGATTTATTCTGAACCAGATAAATATTTGTGGGAATATTGAGGGAAAAAAAAGCTATTAAAGATGATAAAAAGAATACTTGACTGAGAGCTGACAAAAACTGTTGTCTCACCAGATACTAATAATAACTCACTAATAACTAAGTGAAAAAATGAAAAAAAAGAAAAGACTTTATGGTACTTCAGAAGCATGCTCATAAAGAGAAAAAAAAAATAGTGCTGTGGACCCTTTGAGTGGTATAACCAGTACTGTCCTAAATAATTTGTTTTTGAGGGAAAATATATCAAATATGTTTACATATCGTAAAACCAACATGAGATATTTTCATATTAGATTTATTACTTATTTTCTTTCTTCTAAATGGAGAAATTAAGATAAATGTGCTGCATCTCTCTGCTATTGACATTTCTATTGGCAAGATGATGTGTGATGTTTCAAGAAAAGTGGTTTGCTGAAGATGAAGAGAATCATTGTTTAGATTTGGAAGAACTATCTTCAGCAAGGATGATGGGATAACCTGTAAATTTTGCATTAAGTGAATTCACAGTTACAAATCTGAAATTGCGATGCAATTTGCATTTTCTTCATATTTGGCTCTATTTCATAATGGTATCAATTATTTCATACTGTGGAATACAACTTTCTCTCAAGCATAAATGTAAGACAAAGTCTGTTTTATCCAGTATGCTCAGTTCCAACTTTTTTTTTTTTTAATATAGTCCATATCTACCTTATTTTTATATAGCATTATGAAGTCAGTCAGAAAACTGACCTGAGTAAGATGGCAGTTTGGGAAAGGATCTTGATAGGAATATGGAGTAATAGTTTGTTATGGTAAGCCCTGCTTATTACAGATGGAACAGGTTTTATGGTAAATTTCCAGCTGGACTGTAAAATTTTAGTCTTTGATCTTGGAACATATGTGCTACTTCTCACTTATTAAGCCTTAAAAATCAGTAAAGCAGAGGGAAATAGTTAAAATTGGTGATACTTACAATAACCTTGACAAGCCAGCATTGAAAATGTTGGCAAAGGAGCATCTGATGAATATTCAGGATAAGGGTTACTGTGGTCTATTTAAGGACACTGCAAATTAATGCAGTATCACTCTTCTGGAAGAAAAAAAAAATTCCAGATATCCTCACTGAAATCTTCACTTGCAACATGCAGAGCGGATTCGTCATCTGAACAGTCAGAATAGTTAAAATAAGAAGCAATATATCTATCTTGGAATATACACTGGAGACTTGCTTCAGCTATTTAAAAGTATCTCAATATGCAGAAGGCAGTGAGTTACCCTGCAAAGTATTGGGCAATATAAGACTGTTAAAACTATTTGATTCTAAAACATTTCCCTCGCACCACAGATACAAACTCATGTAATGCTTATGTGTTTGGGGCCTGATTTCTTAGGATAGCTTTGAGGAAGCTTAGGAATGTACTTACAAAGGAGTAGATTCTGCAGGTAGGGGCTGCCTTGGTAAGACTGAGTAAAACTTAATGAAAAATGGAGTAGGCCACATTAGTGTTAGCACATAGTGATTTTTCAAAGTACTCCTTCTGGAGAGAAAGCGGGGAACGATTTGTGGGAAAAATAAAGCCACAGTAATTCACTTTTCAGCAGTAGTAAGTGATCTGGGCCATTACTTTTGAGAGTCTGTAACTTGTTTTCTTCCTGCTGATACTTTGTTTGGGTAACTGCAGTTGTCCCTTTTCCTGGCTATCAAAGCAGGGCCCTGGCTCCGTGTCAGGGTGAGGAATGCAGGGGAGCCTTCGTGGGCACTCACAGCACTGTCAGGGTTTGGTGGTGCCTTGGAGGTGATCTCAGCAATGGGACAAAGAAGTTCTGAGGTGATGAGAGGCTTTCAAGCTGAACAGCCGGGCAGAAATAAACACTACCAAGTGATCAGTTACCCGTTTAAAGCCTGACTTCCAATGTTACCTATATTTTCCATAGTCTGCAGGATACAGTGTATCAGGACTTCTAAAAGACAATGTTCCTTTTTAGTCTCTTCCCTTCCTCCCTCCTCCCAACAACCTAATTAAAAAAGTCAATAACTTTTAATTTTAACTTTAGTCTCTTTCACTACCATCACTGTTTTTTTTGGTGCTCTCTGAAGATACATTGAGCTGTGTGTGTGCACATTGATAAGAGGGCAGCAGGGAGTGATAGCGAGATGCCATAGCTCCAGTGATGCAAAATATTAGCATTTGATGAAGCTTTGAAATTCCCGTGTGCTGCCTCTTCAGTGTGAGGTGTTCCTGTTTTTTTCTTATCTGAGAAGGTGCTGCAAATGCACCTGCTCAGCCCATGGTGAGCTGCCAAGTGTCTTTTTTTCACCCTCTTTCTTGCTTTTGTCCGACCAAATACCTTCTCTCCTAAAACGAGAAGAAAAGAGCAAGAGTAGGCAACAAGGCAGAAACTAATACCTTGTCAGCAGATGTGAGCACAATGGAAGTGAGGCTCGTAAATACACAGTCCTGACTTCTGAACGTTAAAATATATCTCCAGTATTTCTTAAAATTCATTTACATTTCGGCAGCACTGAGAGGGACACACTAATAGGAATGTTGGAAAATTTGAAGACCAAACAGCCTCATGGATTTTTTGTTAAGAAGATGGTGAGATAGAGCAGGAAAGCTTTTTTTTTTTTTTTTTCCTGGATAAAATTATCATTTTTTCATACAGAGGCCAGACTTTTGGCTTCACTGTCAAGAGTTAAGGGCAGCTAATGCATTTCACTGGTGTGTGTGTCTGTGTGTATATATTTATGGACCTTGCTTTCACATGAATAGTCTTGCCTTTCTCACAGCACTCCTACTGTGAGGGATAGTCGACAGAGCTTTTGACCATCTTGCCTTATTTTACATGGGTTATCCCCAGCCTAAACTCTGTCTTACTGTAGTGTAGAGTCAAGAAAGAGCCAGAGTCTACCACAGAAATTGCTATGGATTTGAGTACATTTGTTCCAGTTCTCCGTTTTATTGCATTGTGGCTTGAAAATTTGGATGAGCTATTTAGTAAGTGGCTGAAAGGAGTTCAATGAATGGGCTTACATCACTTCACTTACTATAGGCGGAAGACAAGAAATGCATATGCTTCTCAATTTATGTAATTTTCTATCACATTTTATTAATGAGCAGACTAAGGCAAAACGACAGTCTGCGTCATTGTCACTCTTGGATTAGATTTTTGCTGGTAAATGATGAAGTGTTGCAGGAGCCTTGAATGTGAAATTGCAGCTAAAAAAATGCGCTGTTAGTTTAGATGTCTGCAAGCTGATGACATTTACATCCACATTTTTCCCTGTGCAGCTGAAATGATGCTTGTGCCCTTGTGGCCACTTTAATGTTTCTCTGTAACTGCTTATTTCCAGCAGAAGTCAGTTTTTAAATCTTGATTTTAGCACTGAGTCAGTCTTGACTAAAGCCCTGTAATTTGTTTATAAAAGGTGTATAACATGATCAAGCACATGTGAATTTTTCTGCATTTACTATAGGATAGTCTGAATGTTGCTGTAGGATAATTTCCTGTGATCTTATCCATAGAGAAATAATTTAAGTATTATTACTAGTTACTGACCCATTCTCTTGCTATTTATTTTGTGTACTTTGATAGTAAACTCTTGATTTATATTTTCGTTTGATTTATATTTTTATTTTTTTGGGAATCTACAAATACCTCTATTCTAAAAACTCTTTTTTTTCTTTTTTTTTTTTTTTTTTTAGGTGACAAGTAACAAACATGGGGCTCCCGAGTACCTGGTGAATAGTTTGAGCTCCTGTGGACATTTAGGGCATTTCTTTATTTTCCTTCTTCCCCCTGCTTTTTTTATTTTGTTTTCGTGTCTTAAAAACGTAAGGTAACCTACTAAATAAAGCATTGGCTTTTTGATGGTTTAAATGTAGAGTAGCAAAATAGAGAATGGTTTGAATTTGTGTTTTGCCTTTTTTTTTTTTTTTTTTATTTAGTTGGTGCCCTATTGGGATAAGGTACATTGCCAGATGAGTCTCTGGAAGCTCGTTTCCAGCTGTCTGTTACCAGGCCGAACAAGACAGCACTGTGCTGATTCAGGGCTTACTGGCTGCTTTCTCAACTAGAAGGATTAAATCCTAGTGATTGTCAGACCTACTTTTTTTCTGATTGGTCTGCTGAATTTATCTATGATGTGGGATGTCTTTTTTTAAGAAAGAAATCTGAGGAAACCTTTGGAAGACAAAAATGATCTTGAATCTTGAATCCTTGGATTCAGCTGTGCCTGTAAACTTTCCTGAAAGTTTCCATGTTACTCATTCTTGAACTGATAATTGGTAGCCTCAAGAGAGAACTGTTTTTTCAAGTGCATCTTTAGAAGACCATGTTTGTGGTCAGAGTCACGGGAGGTTAAAATAAGCCAAGGACAGACTTCAGGCTTCCTTTGCCTGCAGAGTAAACCAGAGTTACGAGGTAGGGGGAAGCCTTAGGGTCTGAAGGCATTTTTGCTGTTACACACTGCAGATATCTGCTGCTCAGAAGGTCTTTGCAGGAAAGGGAGGATGATGGACAGAGCTGGCTGGAGTCACAGCACTGGTAGAGCCGGCTGCTGGTCGGAGTCAGAGTGACTTGGCCATGTTGCCGGGTAGTTTTTCACTGTTACCACTTAATTTGATTGTCCTTAATCAGGATGCCCAAGTGGTTTGGTGATTAGGAATGAAGTGCAATGACAAGGCTGTTGCAGCCTCTCATATGTAGTCTCTTTATTCCCGGGTGACTGGAGTCCTTCTGGTGTTGTGTTACTCAATAAAGGAGACACTTCATTCACATGTTCATAGACGTAGCATAACATAATTAGGCCTGTGTGCATTCCTTGAACTGTGTCGTATTTTGTAATGTTAAAGCCAACAGCCTTAAATCAGGGATGAGCAAGTTAAAGTTTGGCCGCATATGCTACATCGTGAAACATTTTGTTTCTCTGTTTGTTACCAGGATTGTGCATAGCCCTTAAATCTGAACCTTCTGAATTACAAGGTAAAATCAGCTGTGTTAGTTCTTAGGGCTCTGTACAAGTGAGTGCTACGATCAGTGGCATGATCAGAGGTTAAACTTGAGACCAGGTGTGGGCCCATGAAATTCCTGAGTGTAAAAACTGATACAAAATTTTTAAAGCATTGCTTCTAATACAGCCACAAGCTGTTGTTGCTTGTCTGCATATGTACTGTCCTCCCTAACTTGTCTAGCCTTGTGCTGGCAAACTTTTCTTAGGCATATAACTTTGTGGCATATAACTCAGTGATGCTAAAAATGGGACGTTTCATTCCTTCCCGTGTCACAGTATATTTCTTTTTATTAATTAATAAATTTCATAAATCTCGTTTCAGAAGTAGGAAGGGACTGGAGTTCATAAGCTGCATATAGCTGAGATTTATCTGCAGATTACTTCCATTTCCATTATGTGCTACTTTCCCTCCAAAACCTGCACTGCTTCTGGTAATACCACGTTCCTGCTTCACACAGAGCTTTTGAGGGTTGAGTTCTAGGCATCTTGTTTTCATGATGATCTGTCAGTGCGTGTAAGTGAAGTCCTGATTTATTTCAGCCATTAAGTGGCAAAGATTTTCAAGTATCTGCACGGCGAGCAGGGCCTTAGCCCAGCAGCAGACCAGGATTTGGATGCTGCAGCTCACTCAGTGAAGATCTTATCCTGGCCAGAGCCACGGGAGCTGTGCCTCACTCCTTGCAGAGCACGTGGGGCCAGGTGGGCTGAATGCTGGTAGGTCTGCAGAGGTGAGAGTGTCTCCATGGGTGGAACAGCATACCCTGTAGGCTGACACAGTGACCATGGTCCCAGCATCATCTGCCAGCTCAGTTGCTGTCCCTCGCAGGATGAGAAGTCCCCAGCAGTTTCCATGTAGTCCCAGTGTGAAGCTCCACTTGCAGTCACGCCTAATGAAACATGCTGCTAGGCCTACAGGCAACTCACTGCTGTTCCATTGCTGTGCTTGCTTCTAGGATTTTCAATATATGCCGCAAAATACTGCATAGGTCAAAGTCAGCCTGATCTTAAAGCAGTTACTTAAAATGGATATGAACTGCTTTTGAATTTAGTACTGAGAGATCCACAAATTAATTTTCTGAGCTTGTGTGTGCTTTGATGTTTTTCTTTTGCACTTTTAAAGAAAGAGAAATGGTAGAGAAACACAAAAAAGGGGATTTTGAGAAGCAATGAGTGGTGGCAAGGTAAAACAGGGCCTGAGATCATTCATTTTCACAGTTTGATAACTCACTTCCAGCAGTTGCAGACTGGCTGAGGATTTGATTTTCGGTGTATGAGTGGCCCTGCCTGGCTGCACACCTGTGATGCTTTCCTAGCTGTGCCTGAGGCGGAGACCCCACACATGCGTGCGGTGCTGTGCTGCTCGAGGCCCAGCCCTGCCAGCCCGCAGTCGGGGCTCCTGTGCAAGGTGCAGTGCCCTCTATTGCTGCTTTCCTTTTTGAGGGCCTTTCCGCAGTATGAAAAACCAGCGTGTGCCCTGCGATCAGTTGCCTGGAGCGACCAGGAGAGCAAGTCACAGATAATGAGGCCCTGTAGTTTAGGGGAGCAGAAATCTCTTGGGAGAGCAGTTGAATGAGCTGTTTTCTTTCATGTGCCTCTGGGAAACAACCTCTACTGACACCTGTGAAGTTTTCTAGATTTGGCTGCTGTAACCATGGACATTGTTGGACTAAGCAATGCCTGGATGTCCCGTCTCCTGCCCTGCATGGGGCGGCATGTTAGGCAGTGCCCCTTCTGGCTTCCCCAGACACAGTAATGCAGAGTAATCCCACGCACCAGGGAATGGCAGTGGTAAAGTTAACAGCTCTGACTAGCATGGTGGTTAAGTAAGTCTGCAAGTGCTGAGGAGATCTGTTCTGGAGTCACATCGCAGACTCATGTGTGATCATGATTCTAAGTTGTCATCTGAGAATATTCACCGAGACGTTTGTATGGATATGATCAGAAGTCAGATTCGTTGATGCCTGTCTGCTAAAATCAAAGAAGAGAGTTTGGTGTAAGGGGCGACAAGAACCTGAAGAAGAACCTTGAAGAACCTACTTGTTATTCAGGGAAGTAGGCTTTCAGAAAAGTGGAATTAGGCCAATAGGCTCACTCTGCCTTGCAGAAAATATTATGGAAACAAAGTCGAGGTTAACTGGTTAGCCTTTTTATTTATTCTCTTTTGTTCATTGGCATGACAATGTCTGGATGAGGAGAGAATATACAGGAATGACAAACTGACCATTCAGTTTGATAGTTTTCTTTTTCTCCAAGTGACTGTAAGAGAAAATGCACTTGTAGCAGGTGTTTTGTGCTGTTTCCATCCCTGACTCTTTTACTGAGGACTTTTGACCCCATCAGATAGTAATTTTAATTAATTCTCCAATTATTAAGAATACAAGCATTCGAAGAAACATGCTGAACAGTAAGATTGTAAAGATTAATTGTTTAGATGGAATTAGAGCCCTGTTCTGTGCTCAGAAGCACTGGTGAATGTCTACAGTCACATTAATTTGAATCAGTGAACTCTATCTTGGCTAACATCGCTATCTCTAAAATCAGAACCTGCTCCGTAGTGCTCTGGCTTACACTGTTTTTAATGTGTGTCTGCAAAGTACAAGTGAAACTAGTCTGTTTTTGCTTAAGAAAAAGGAGAAGGCTCGCTCTTTAGAGGAGAAATGGAACAATTGCTTCTCTCTGGTGGTCATGCCCTTTAGACTTTGGAACAGAAGGCAAATCCTGTTTTCAGTACAGCAGTTTTCTGAAGATTAAGTGCTAAATAATTGCTGCTTTTTAGTTGTGTGAGTCAGTGGGACACAAGGCAAGAATAGTTGGGGGGGTTAAAAGACGAGGAGGAGGTGATGGTGTTAATGGAAAAGAAGTGGGTGGTAATCGCACATTAAAGATCCTGGTATATTAACCTTTGACTTGCACATGTTGTTTGTTTCATGACTGATGAATAGTTCTAAAATTTGGAAGGAGAGTCACCTTTTGACCTTTTAAACAGCTCACACCTTCAGTGAAACATTTCTCTTTATTCTGTTTGTTTATTGGACAGGCTAAAATCAAAAGGTGCTATTCAGACTGGCAGCTGTTTGGTTACATCCATAGTAGTAGCTGATGGTCCCTTATTTGCAGTCTATATGCTGCTGTCATTTGGAGTACAACACGTGCTGTGTTCGTCTAGGGGATTAACTGAATTCTGTGAATTAGGAGGGTGACCTTGCACGATACAATGCGCTTGGCTACGTGAAGTGCTGGTTCTCCTTGCCTTTTCATTCATTTATTGTTTAATTATTCCTGAAGATTGCATGTTTGCTTTCCCAGATTCCTTTTCCTCTTTATGCAGTAAGTGCTAACATGAATATTGAACAGAATTCTGCCTCTCCTGCAGGTGCAGGGTCCTTGTTGGCTCTAATGGGAGCCATGTGGGTGCTTGCAAGAGCAGGATTCAGCTCCTAAAGACACGACTGTGAGCCGAGCCCCACTAGCTCCAGGACAAATGGCTGGGGTGGATCCTGCGGAGCCGCACGTGTTACTGCCTTTCCCATCTGAGCTCGCAGACTAGCGAATTGTCACCTTTGTTAGGACATCAGCCTCATTTTCCCAAAGCAGATTAATTTCTTCAGAGCAGTTTGCTCAGGGTTGGTATTTTACATAAGACCCTTAAAAACACAAATGCTCTCTTCAGTGTAGGCTGTTATGAATCAGATACGTTTTAAAGCTGCTTAAGGTCTGGGTAACCAGTTCCTGTTTAATTGTATGGGTCCCTCTGGTAGCTGTGAATTTATAAGCCTAAAGGAAACAATCCCTGTTTGCCTGCAACCTTCAGATCAAATTTCTAAAAGATGATAACAATATGTAGCATGTTTTATCTCTTCTTCTCTCTTTCTCTCTTGCGTTATAGGAATTAAATGCTTCACCCATTCTCACCTACAAAGAGCCCTAGGCTGGAAAACCAGCATGATGAAATGATGTTTAGTCTTACAGATTTTATTTTATTTGCACAGCATGCAGTTTTATTTATGTAAACACCAGATATTAATATGTGATATTTATGTAAATTTCTATGTCCACTATAGATTTTCAAGTCTTCCTTGCTCTTTGCTAAAGTTTGATTATGCTGCTTGTATAACAGTCAAGAATTGAATGCCCCTTAATGCTCAGGTAATGATGAAGGGTTTTGTTTTTTCTTGCTCTGAAATATACTTCGTCTTTTAATTTTAATAATGATGCAATTTAAATAGATACATTGGAGAAAGTAGCAGAGCAAGTTTGGTTTTGTTTATAATAAAGCTTTTAGTGAATGGTAAATGTGAGAAGAATGACTAGATGTGTGGGAATGCTGAGGTTTGAACTGCTGATTGCTACCAGAGTTGGAGTGAGGACAAATGAATCCTTGAAGGCAATTAGAAGTATTTGGATTGTGAAACAAAATCTGCTAATTATCCTGGTTTCTGAAAATTTTAGATTTAAGTCAGCATGTTGGATGCACAAGATATATAGAAGGTAAAACCCATCAGTTCCATCGCGATTCCTTAGTGGCATGGCTTTTGAGGCTTTTGAAAGACTATCAAGAAGGTATTGCATTAAGGTCCCCGTTTCTTTCTGAACAGGTATCGAGAGGCTCTGATCGGATTTGCTCTTCAGGAATTAGGGCCTGTTTTAGGGACCATCTTTCTGATTTCAGCCAAGAGGCAAAAGCTGAACAAAAATGCTGTGCTCATTATAACACCGCATGAAACTGGAAAGCAAAATCAGAGGACGCTCTGAGCATGCACTGAGCAACCAGGAAAGTCAAGCTGGACCTAGTTCTACTCACAAAGTGTCGTGAAAACCAGAATTTACCCTGTAAATCTTCCCTCAGAAGAAAGATCCCTCAGAAGAAGATATTTCTTATGGCAGGGAAGGAGTGAGAAGAGGAAAAAGGTGGAGCAGTAGGATGCAAAATGCAAGGGAATGTAATAAGCGTATGTGTTTGTTTTCTGGAAAGAAGGCTGGTTTAAAAAACAAACAACCCCCTCCCCCAAACTTCTTGCTGCTAGCTAAAATAATGCCAATCTACATAAGCTTAAAAGTAGATATCTTTCCTACTTTTCCATAAAAAATGGAAAAAAAATGTCTTTTTTTAATTAGTTTTGTTTAGTTGTAAGATGAGACTTGTGTGCTGCCTCAGGTTTAAATACCAGGTTTTTGTGCTATCACAAACCTGCAGCTAAACTACTGGGTATTTCGGGGGGTCATCACTTAAGTTCTGCTGAGAGCAGAGTGGTGTCCCTGTTAGCCAGGGAAGATTAAAGGGGAAAATCAGCTGTGCTCTGGAGGTCACAGTATCCTATGGGCAGAAACTGATGCTGCTCTAAGTAGGTCAACTCAGCCAAACTTCAATACATACACGTTTTAGCTTCTTATGTAGGAAGCCTGAACTGGGCTTTGTAACATTGCGTAACACACTCCTACTGTGTATTTATGTGCAGTCTGGAAATGATTGGGTGAGATTTACAAGTCCCTGTAAACAAACCTTTGCTTTCTGGCATGCAGCTTTAGCCTCAAGGAACTCAGGAGAAAAAAAGATGATGGAAAAAATTTCCTGAACTGCCTCACTCCTAATGACAAGTGAATGGGACATATGCCCCGAAGTCACCTGGGCTTTTGAAGTATTACCCGTTTCCACACAAGGAAGAAGGGCTCAAAGTGCAAAGCAAGGCTTTTCCTTTTGTTGTTTTATCTGTAAATTTAGCATATTTTATTGTAACTATGGGAGAACTAATGCTGTGAGAAGCAGGTGTGTTTATTGGTTTGTATTTGTGTACTATGTGCTTCTACGTAGAGGTTCAGGACTTCCGGTAGATCTTTATGGTTGTAGTAACAACAGTGGTTTGGTTCTTTTAAAATTATTATTGAGAGGAGAAGCACATGTGGTGTTCATGACACTCTTCTGTATTCACACAAACAAGGCAAGGCCAATGTATCATATAGATTGTATATTTCCAAACAAAAGTTTTAAGATATCCCTTATGTCCATTCTGCCCCATCTATTCAGCCCCTCACTCGTGGGCTGTTCTCTGCTGACATCTCTGCTAACATCTCCCATGCTGCTGGTGTATTTTCTCTGCTGTTTCCGCATCCTGCATCTCGCCACCATGGGCTAAGGGCTGTGGTGCTGGGAAGGTATTGTCACCGTAATGTCACAGCAGGACTGTGCTGGCTGGGGACTGCTCTCGCCATGCACACTTGTCCTGCTGGCAGGAACGGCTGCTGCAGCGAGTGTCTCGCTCACCTGCAGCTGGGCATGTTTTACAGCATGCCAGGGTGTCAAATAGCGATCCCTAAAGTTCAGGATTGTTGTGCTCAGTCTCTGCATCCCAGCTCAGCTGCCTGAAGTGGCCTGAATCTTGCTGGGTATCTGCAGGGCTTCTCTACTAGGCTTTGCACTTCGTGCTCAGCTTGGTGCCATGGTGTTGTGTAAGCGGGAGAGCTGGTGCTGAGCAGGGTGAAGTTGTTAGCTCAGGTGTGTCCAGCAGCCCCAGGTTCAGGAGCACCCGTGGCCTGTGCAAGCAGCACTGCCGGCTGCTGCCGTTTCAGCTTCACCCCCTCCACTCCTCCGCGGGCCCTGCTGCTGCCCTGTGCTTTGCTCCTCGCTTTCAGCTGTGTAACGGGGAGCCGGTTCGCCTGTTGCAAGCAGACACAGCCATTACAGGCTATCTGACTGCTTCCAAGTGCAGTCTTCCTAGACACCTGCCAGGAAGGGCACGCAGATGCTCTTTGCTGAGGTCAGGTGATGCCGATTTTGCTGTTTGTTGTAACTCTGTGGTAGTGGCAGTGCGAAGATCAGGAAGCAAAGTGGTGTGGAAGTTTGAAGAAAAATGCCTTTTTTTATAAAGCATGCTGAACTAAGTGCTGAAAGCTATCAGCTCTGGCAATGCACTGCATGGAGATGCAGGACTTCAGGCAAAGAGGTTGCGGAAACGGGAAGGGAATCCACAGTCCAAACACTAGCAGAGAAACCCAGATATCAATGCACAAATGGAGAGATGGACAAGCTCATGAAGGAGAGAGAAGGCGGGTTGAGCTGGGAGGCAGAAGGGAACAGCCCTTTGCTGGTGGGAAAAACTGGATGAGCAATTTCTTGTGTCAGCCGAGAAGGCCTAAGACTTGATTGAGTGAATGGTGCCTGTTTCCAGTAGAATGAACCTGGAGGCATCAGGCTCACGTCCTTTCTGGCACATCCCATAATCAGCTGCAGTGTCTTCTGCAGGCCCCAGGGAGCTGGAGGAAGGTGGGAAAGTCCAGGGGAGGGAGGCAGGCCCGTGTCAGTGCCGAGCCAGGCAGCCCTTGCAGAGGCGCTAGGTGCGGAGGCAGGTCAGGGCGCGGGTCGCCATGCGGCTCCTGCCGCAGGGCCGGGGTGGACTGCGACTCTTGTGCGCCACAAACTTGCAGGTTAGTTACCATAACAACTGGGTGCATCCTCTGTCATCTCGGTGCGCCATGCCTGGCGTGTGGCTGTGGTGCTAATGAGCTAAAATTGGCTTGTATTTCATTCTTGTAACTTCTTTTGTTTGAAGAGACAAGAGCGAGACAAGAGCTCGCCTCTACCGCGCTTTGTGTTTGAGTGGCTTCCTGCCAGTTTTTCTGAAAACTCACGGATACCAGGTAAGAGGATGGCATCATTTTGCATTCTTATTTTGAAGACTTGAAAATAGTATACATGCATAGGCAGAAAATGCTTGCAAAAAACAATTTCACCTGTCTAGGAGTTGAAGGTCACAGTGACATTTGATTGAGGGGATTTATTTATCCTTAGCAATAGGATATATTGCTCTTATTTTATTAGCATAGTGCTGCTAGAGTCTGCAGTAACTGGAAGTTGTTCTGTATGAGTAGTGTAATACAGACTATTACTGTAAATCATTGATTGCTGTAAACTTTAAAAAGCAATCTTATATTGAAGAGTCATGGCCAGGAAAAACATGTTAAAAGTCTGCCTTTCTTCTTTATGATCAGTCTGTGCTCTGTTGTTCAGCTGACATTGAATAACTTAGATCTTGACACAGCAAAGTACAAATGGTGATTTGCTATTTCCGTTGCAATACCCGGCTCCTGCTATTCATGAAGACTTCTTTGTGGTGGATATTTCATATGGATACCATACTTGGCCACTGAGTCCTGCTCAGGTGCAATGACGTTGCAATGGTGTTTCAGGGGTACTGCCTTTGCCTGCCTGGTAGGAACTTCTTCTTTTTAAATACTGAGATGTGCATAGTATTTAAATACTGAGACATGCACAATAATTATTACACTTTATTTTACTGGGCATTTTTGAAGGAGCCAGGACAATTCTTTTCAAGAACCAGCTTATATGCAGTGAAAAGCTGGATAGTAATAGATCTATATTTGACATGCTATGTAAATTGCAAAGAAAGACTGCTTCATATAATGCTAAATCCTTATAGCTGCTTCTTGTCTTTCCAACCACAGACCAGCAACTCCAGAGTGCTCTCTCCCTGTCTACATGTGCTGGACTCAAAAAGGTTTTCTCTCCCTCTGACGTCTATCCCAGACTTCTGTTCCTCACTCAGCCTTCAGCATCAAGGATGTAACCATGTTCCCTTGCATGCAGATGGGCAGCATATTAGTTTACTGTTCAGCTGAATCAGACTCCACCTGGTTTCTTAGTTCAGTATGGTTTTCTGTGTGCCATTAAGTTAGACCTTGTTCAAATTATCCTAACAAATAGCAATGACCTACAAATATTTTGAGGGGAATTTAATGGATGACCCACTTTGAGGAATTGGCTTTTTATTCCTCTAATGCATTTCAGGTATTTGGTATTTTCTGACTTTTGAGATAATAGTTTTAGCATTTTTGTTCTTGGTAAAATAGCAAGTTGATATTCTGCTTGTCAAATGCTGCCATTATTATTAACAAGAAGAATGGCACAATACGTAATTTTAGGCCATAAGAAAAGTAATATTTTTAATAATAGGATTTTTTTATATGACCAAATTATTGTCTGCTAAAATCAACAAGTAATAAACTAGCTGCTTTTTAAAGTAGTTTTAATGCCACAAGCAATGCATTAATCTACTGCTTTATCCAAGTCCAAAAGTGCTGACTCTGTCCTTTTTTGATAAAGGTAATAAACAGCTACATTGGAATTTACTTCTAGAGTAATATGTTTTTTTGTGAGGTGCTAGAGTATTTTGAAGGTGAAATAGAAGTACCAAACCTTAGTTTTATGCTAAGCACTGGATAAAGAAAATATGCGCTTCATTTTCAAGTATGTTGCCTTTATTGTTGACTTGCTTTGTTTTTTGAGGACATTTCACAAAGGTTTTGTACACTGCTGTTGGTGAGGAAAGATATGCTAGATAAAAAGAGTACAGGTGGTTAGTAAGAAAAAATGTGAATCTTCAGTCTTTTTGCTGGAAAAAACTTAGTTAAATTCAGGCCCTGAGAACAAAGAACGTGTTAACCCTCCTGCAGGCTCTTCTCCCATTACAGCTAAGAAGCTTTGAAAAATAGACTCCTCTAGGACTTGAATGTGGATGAGCTGAGCACTCCTGTTCCTAGGAAATCTTTTCAGCATCAGACAGAAATGAGCAGGTTTGCAGTTAGCCATATCCCATTCATCCCCTCGCCCCTTATTCTCCTCATATGTATTCTGCTTGTACGAGCACATGTTAAAGCTTTTGAAGTAAGATCCAAGATGCAGCCCCAGCTGCAGAGCTGGGAGAAGGAAGGCACCATCCCTTGCATGCTCCCCTGAGTGCGGAGGTTACTTCTCTGGCACAGCGAGCATCTTCTGCTAAATCAGAGGCAGAAAGAAAGTGGAAATGCAAGTGAGAGTCTCTATCTTGGCTGCTGTTTTACTTGCTCCATTATGGATTATCCAAGACATCAGCAAATGCTAAATGATTTGTTCCTTCTCAGATATGCTGATAGCTTCTCAAGTCCTCTTGCCTCAGTTTCTCAACTCAAAAGATCTCTAATACAGTGTATTTTAAGAAGTGTTGAGGTGGAGCTGAGTGTACCTGCATCACTGCTAAACTGGGAAGAAAATGTTACCTGGCTTACGTTCTACATCACTTGCTTATGTACTACTGACTGACTGTTTTAATGGTTTCAGACTTTAGGGGTCATTGAAATGATGAGCAAACTGGAAAGCAGCTTGTCTTAAACACTCGTCTCCTCAGTATGATCAAAAGGTATGTTTGTATGTGAGGTGCATCTAGATCACTTGCTGGGAAGGAAGCACTTCTCTCTCCTGGTAGGGAAGAACCATGACTGTGTCGCTTCACAGTCTGAAAGAAACAAAATTATTTGTGTGATTTGGAGAGTAACAGGACTGGCTTAAGGTACATTGATACAGATATAAAAAAGCCCTTGATAAACTGGTATAGTCAGTAAGATACATCTTTACACTGAGCTCAGAATCAGAGCTGGACAATTTTTTTCCTGTATCTTTGCAAACAGATGTTTTTCTGTTACTGTTCATTCCTGAAATTATCTGTACACTTGCTTTTAATTCAGAAAATGTTTACTGTTTATAAGTCATTTAAAAATACTGCATGAAGAGCCAAATAGATCAGCAAATCACAGCCTACGAGTATTAGTCTGCCAACATATGTTGACTTGGTGTTTATGTATTGTTGTTTTTCCGCTTTCCTCAAAACTCCTGGGCACTACAACAGGCATGATAGTATTTCTACGGTTGTGCTCTTTCTGGAGAAATCCTCAAGTCTTGCTAGAGAGAAGAGGTTGGTGTCCTGGCTGTTTTTGATACTGCAAGCTTTGCCCAGGAACGCTCCTTGAGAGGGCATAATGTGATGATCCTTCTTGGTTGCTGCTTGTGGGAAGACCTTCGTGCCTTTCACCTTCCTTCCCTGGCTGCCTTGTGCTGGAAAAACCTCTCCTCCCCTAAAATATACTGTGATGGGTTCTCTTACTGGGTGCTCGTAGCCTTTTGCTGCCCAGTTCTGTTATTGCTGACGGCTTCTCTCTCACTGTCCATGTCTGATGTCAGCGCTGAGATGTACTAAGTCAACCGAATTGTTGTGATGAGTCAGCAGCAAGGTACCCGAAGCCAGTAGTTTCTGCTTGCGACGTCGTTTTTTCCTGCCGGGGAGAACGCTCGTGGTTTCTGAGCAGCATCTGATACATTGCAAAGGCTGCGATCTGCGGCGGTGATCTGAGAATTCTTTCAATTCACATTGCATCTCATGGTTTCAAGTAATTGCCTGCACAGTGCAAAAAGTACTTTTTATTATCTGCAGCATGATTAATAGCACTTCACTGAGCTCTGAATCAAGCCTAGCCCGGGGTTTTCGCGAGTCTTTTAAGGGTGTGCAAAGTTGTGGCTGCAGATTGGAGTCTACTGAGTCCTGCTTTCTTTGACAGGCCCATTAGTTTAAATGGCTACCAGTAAGTGAGGCACAGAAAAAGACATTAAAGCGGTGGCTGGTGTCAGTAAATCTTGCTGCCCCGCAGTGTCACCGTGCCACCCTTGCACTGAGGGGACTGCCCGTTGGGTGTCCCTAAACCCTTCCCACCTCAAAGGCAGGGATAAAGCTGCTTCTAGAGAGAAAATGCAGAGAAAGCTGTGAGCATATAGTGGTTGTATTTATGCTTGTTAATCTTATATACAGCTGATAGAAATAGACATTTTTGTGGCCTAAAATATTTCACATTGAAGTGTTTCTAGGTGAGCTTTTAGAACAATGCACAGAGCATGTGAGGATGTCTAAGTAGCAACATGAATTCACTGAGTATGAACTGTTGAATGCCTGATCTGTTTCTACTCCTTATGTGGAGAGAAAGCCAGCCTCCAGTGTTAAAAAGGCCTGAGTGTCTCGGCTATTAAGAAATGAATTTTGTGAGAATTGTCATATCCTACAAAAGGACGTAGGATTGAACCTGCCATTTATTTGAAATAGTAACCGTTTCCCGGTGTGGAGGGGACTCTTGGTCCTTCTGCACAACACACACTTTCTAAAGGTAGTAATGGACAGTAAAAAACATTCTCTGTGGGCTCGGTAGCTTTGTAAATGCTGTAGATGCGCTTCATTGAAATCTGCAGGGAGGAGGCGGTCAGGCTCGCAGGTTAAACCCGTGGGATTCGACCCGGCTGTGCATGGTGACGGGCAGGGCGACGGGAGGAGCCCCTTGCTGCCTACGGAAGCGTGGGGGCAGAGGTGTTGGGGAGGTGCCCCAGCTTGGCAGCCGTGGGAGGCGCGGGGCCCGCAGCCAGCAGCTCCGCGTCTTGCGCCCAGCCCCGGTGCAGGCCAGGGCACAGGCGGTGAAGCCTCCGCCTCGTTGGATCGGCCCTCTTGGAGGGTAGGGTGGTTGAAAGGTGGGCTGCTTGGGCAGTGTCCCCATGCTAGGGCTGGTATCTTGAGCCTCTCCTTTCAGTGGCTGCTTTAGCCCCAGCCAGAATTAACCTGAGGGGAGCAGGACTGGGGGTGCATATGTGTTTTTCGAGAGTTTGCTACACCTGCTTTGTTCTCCGCTTTTCTGAAAAGCAGAGACCTTTATGTCTTTACATCACTGGTGTGCCAGTGCATGTTTGTTTCAAGATGTACTTCAGAGTTGAAAGATTTGGCATTAACAGATTCTTCCAGTGTGGTGGTTCAGGGGCAGGTGTTCTTGAAGGCACGGCAGCCTAAATGGGCAGCCCAGGGTTGATTAAAACGAATGGCCCCTTTGCTCGTGGGCAACAGCCTCTTCTGATGAGTCCCGCGTGGGGTTGGCTCGGTGGTGCCTGTGATGCCACGAGCAAACCCAAATCCCCCTCCAAGTGTTCTCACGCAGCCGGAGACGACTCTTCTGATACTGCCTATAAAAGCAAATACTTAAAAGGAAGGCTGTGTTTCTGCAGTACAAAAATCACAAGGTTTGGCCTCCACGTGTGTTTTTAAGAACAGCAGGCTGTGAACCTTCTGTTGTTAGTCTTTGGGGTACTACACCTTGCAGAATGAACAGAGAGGCATTCATTAATCAGAAAGCAGTGCCGTGCACTTTCACGTGAATTAACCGTATGAAAGGTATGCAGCTTCCTCTGAGCTGTAAAAGTGTTTTTATCCTGAAATTTTATTACCAGGCATACTACAGAATTGCTGGTGTATACTATGTTGTGCCGGAGAATTACTTTGCACGTTATAATGTACATTTATAAGAAGTAACAGTACACAACCAGTGCTTTGAAAAACACTGCTCCAGGAGATCATTTTATTAATCCTACACACAATATCCTTCCTGTCAAACAGTGGAATTTAGATGGCAGAATCAATAATGCAGTGTCCACATGGGAATTGCTAATACACAAATTAGTGCCTGGTGCTTCTGCGCTTGCTGCGAAAGATAGCTTGTATTCTCTCAGCCTTTTATTGCTGGGCAATCAAAGAGAATTATGGACAGGAACAATCCGGCAAAGTAAAATGGAATATTTCATGAATTGTGCTGTTTACTAACAAAAGTAGAAGTTGCTCTTTTCAAGACACGGCTGAACAGAGTAGCAGGGAGTATTTAGTGTAGCAATAAAAGGCAAATTATCAATGTTTTCTTTTAAAGTCCATCAGAGAGGTAAACTAAAATCTAATGCAATCTGGTAGTGCTAATGTGAGCTCTTTATGGCATAGCATGCGAATATTTGAATAGTAATGGTTCACCATATTTATTCCACATAATAATATTCTTTGGGGTTATTGAAAATATAAAGGGATGCAAATTAGATGTAATGAAATAATTTAATTTCTAATGATTACAAAATGATCTAAATATACTGAACAAGACCCCATGCCTGCCTGCTCCAGTAATTGCTCAGTCATATGCGTATTTTCATAATCAATGCGTTACTCAGACTATCTTCAGTGGGATTTATTACCTCATTTTCAGTTTCACACTACTTAAATATGCAGGAGCCGATCCCACAGAAAATTGTGATCTATTCAGCGAAGAATCATGGTGTCAGGGGTCAGAGTTCTTTGTTTTCATTCCTTTGGAATCACTCTTTAATATCTGAAAAGGGCAAAAAGCATGTAATTTGCATTTAAAGCACTGCTTTCCTGCTTTATAGCCCCTTGAATATATCTTTTGGATGGGGGGCATTTATCACAGCCTTCCCCTTGCCTTGCGGAGGAGCCTTCACAACTGCGCGGCGCCCGCAATAAATCCCGAGCTGTCACCTGATTGCTATGGCAACCACGGGGGCTGTGGGGCTGCCCGCTGGGCTCGGAGGTGGGCTCCGTTCGAGCCCGTCACCTCCTCCTGGTGATTTACTAGCGGACACGGCACGTTTGATGCAGGGCCGTTAATGCCCTCACGCCCCACAAGGGGCTAGTGCTGACACCCCCTTGTATGAAGTGACGGGCCAGAGCAACCTCAGGAGATCGCTTGAAACTGTGGAGTTGTCTCCCTGACAGCAAGTGCATACAGTGGTGTAATTAAAGGTCTAGCAGGCTGTTGGAGGCTTGTTGTTATTTTCTGTGGAAGATGCTGCCTTTATATGTCACTTAGAGTTGAGGATTGGTATGAAGATCCCGCGTTTATGTAAACGTTTCTGGTGGGGGGTCCGTGTGGGTCCCCATCCCGGTACGTGTGTGTGTGAGCTAGCAGAGCATTGCCCAGGCCTTGGCTGCGGCGGCTGTGACCGTTTTGGCGTGCAGGGTGGTGATTTGTCTTTGTGCTCCTGGAGCAGTTGCCGTGGAAGTGATGGGGGTTTCTGAATGAGCGCGGTGAATGCTCCTGCCCCTTCAAACAGGTTATATAGGTGCTATGCTCTGCATTTGCTCACCCATGTGCTTTCTCCCAGACTGAAGCAGGATCAGGTGGGCCAGATAACCCAGCGCATGCTCAATTTTTAATTTATTTTTCTTTTTTCCTAGCTTGTCCCTCAGCTTTCTGAAGTCAGCCCAGTACAGATGCTGTGTGAGTGAGCTTAAAGTGCTTCTGTCATTTGCGGCATGCAAGAAACCCATGCTGCTTTTGTAGGTGTGTGAGCAGGGAAGCCTTTTGAAGCCTGTCTTCCAAGAAGATGTGCATGTGTGTGGCTGGATCCTTCGGCATCGTTAGGTGCGAGATCTGACTGCCTTAACAGTAGGTAGAGCTGATTTATTTGTAATGGGGCTCTTCTGAGCAGGTTCTTCTTTGTCTGTTAGAAGCCAGACTCGGCCTTTAGCCTTCTGTCAGCGGCCTGCTGATCAAATTTAACTCCTCCGCTCTGATATCTGCCTTCAAAAACACTGTATGAGCTTAGTATGTTGTAGACTTCCACTTTTGGCTGGATTGAAACTGCCTGCTTGTTAGATGGAGCAGATGAAGGAGAGACCCTGTCCCCTGTCTAACACCGGCTAAGGATTTACTGCATAATTGTCTTCTTTCTAGGGGAAAAAATGAGGAGAAAATGCAGTGCCGTAACTAATATGCTATTAGTCCGGTGCTTTTTGAAATGGAGCTTCTTGCCGAGTAAAGATGCTACTCGTTTTGAAACCACATCCTCAACACAGACGTTTTGATGCCCTGTAGTATCACTCGTCTTCCCTGCTAAAAGAGTTTTAGAGATCTGCAGTTCGAAGGCTTCTCTTTCTTTCCCTAAACTCAGAATATGATATATTATTAAAAAAGACAGCTGAAGAACTGCTGATATTCTGAGTGTTTGGAACAGTGTATTTGGCCAAAAACTGTATCATGCCACAGAGGTTGTTTTACCTGCTGAAAAAGATTGGTTATCTGGAAAATTGTTTTCCCACTCTGTGAAGCATGATACTGGTTGGTCATAATGAGTTTGGTTAGTGTGATCCACACATGATGCCAACACATACTATTTAAACCCTACTAATCATGGGAAATGTGAAGCCCCTAACCAGAAGTCGTGTGCCCCTTCCCCCCGCCATTAAGCCTAGACTTTATTCCAAGGGATAAAAACAGAGGCAGAAGTGGGGCCCCCAACAGGCAGGCAGCGTTTTAGCACACTTGCCTGCCTTCTCTGCTCACTGCTGTATCGAGTTCTTTTCTTGCAGTATGATTTCTGGCAGGTATAAGGAAACGTCATGGCAAACACTGCTTCAGGGCTAGCCTTGACCTGTCTTGTCTTTGAGAGAGACTATTTCACGTGCCAGGCCTAAGCTGCTGCTTTGGGGTAAGAAAGACAGTTGTGTGGGGAGCACTTGGGAATAGAGGGCACTGTGCTGCACAATTGCTATTTTTTGGTCCTTTCTCTTGGTGGGTTTTATTTTCTACTCTGCATTTTTTTTCAAGGTGAAAATATATATAGTGTGGTTGGAATTCTTTGGGAGGAAAGAATTCACAAACGTTTTTCTTACTGAGTAGCGCAGACTGGTATGTCTGATATTTCAGGTTCCTTCTCCAAACGTTCTATTTTGCCCTGAAGAAGGACTTGCCTATACATACCTCTATCCCATTAACTGCTTGCTAATGTGTGAATATGCGTAAATCACTCACACCGTTTCAGTGATACCTCTTTTGAAAATAGAAGTATTTCCACTTTGTAGTGTGACCAGCACAGAAATGACAACTGCAGCATGTGGATCTTTACAAGCTAATGGCTAAGATGTAAGTGGAAGAGTAGAGAAAGGAAAGTGTTGGCTTCTGGCTTATGCTGCTATCACAGTGATGCTGTGACTTGTGAAATTACAAAGCAATATCTTCCTTAGGGAAGGATGGTCTGCAAAAACGTGGTATCTTCCTTAACTTCCTTAGAGTCGCACAGCGTTGTACAAGGATTTGGTCTCATGTTGTGCGGATCAGTAGTGCATTGTAATGCAGGGCCGTGGGCAGGAGTGCTGAAATGTTGTGCATTACATGGGATGCCAAGAAGGAAAATCTGAGAAGGAAGAATGTGTTTTTGCTTAAGCATTTGATGGTGATACATGTTGGTGAGTGTTGCTTTCCAGACCAAAATTGCTTGAAGGCAGTAAAGTTCACTTTCTTTGGCAGGTCATAGCTAAAGCTTTGCTTAAACATAGGTTCTTGGCTAGCTTATTAAGTAGAAACCCAATAAGCATTCATGTTTTCGCAGTCCTAAAGCTCTATCTGAACTGAGATTTGAGTAGATATGTCTTTCTGGACAAACAGATGGCTTCAGTTCTTGTTAGAAAGCTGCTTGCCATTTTCTTTGGGCAGTTTATGGTTATCAGAAATTTAAAGATTTGTCTGAGGGAAACATGTTATTGTTTCATAAAAAGAACTACATTCAAAAAAACTTTCCTAGAAAGATTCTAAGACATTGAAAGAAAATGCTCACTTGTTACTACAAACATGGTAGATAATTCAGTGGAAATCTTCTGTTTTCTAAGGTTCTGCATCTTAGAAGTTTCACTCTTGACACAAAACTCAATGCTGGAATCTGATCTTCCATTTAAAGAAGAAAATTATCCATAACTTTTATCATTGCAAAGAAAGTCTTAAAAAAAAAAACCAAAACCTGAATGAATATGTGTCCACCTTGATGATCTTGACAACCTGAAATATAAGAAGCTCATTGAAATGTATTAACTCTGAAACATAGTGCTTTGATAATTCTAAGCGTGAGGGTTGCTCAACTACTTCAGTGCTGTCCTTTTTAGCATGTATGACTTCTTCCCTAGCCTGTCATCATTAATAGCTGTACTGATTCAGTCATTCATTTTTACATTCTGTTCATTACAAAAGTGAAACTGCTGAAGAGGTTACATAGTCCAGAAATCCTAGTACATTAAATAGGAAGTTTGAAGTTATAGAATGTTGTAGAATTATATAGTTACAGAATGCAAGGGACCTTTCTTTTATTTTTTGCATGAATTGCCTTTGTCTTCTTTGTGATTCTGACACTTTTTATATATTGTAATTTGGGTAGCTGCTGAATTTTGTTCTCTCTCTGCATCTCTGCATGTTGCTGCCAGGAAGATTTTTGTTTTCATAGTATTATTGGCTTTACTCCATCAGATTCCAGCAATATTGCAATGATAGGAAGCCAGTGACTCTGTAGGAGTTTTCACTGTCCTGGTACTCCAGGAAGGCTATCTGTCAGTGTATATGCTAGAATGTGTAAACATTGATAAAAGACAGAACAAAATTATTATCCCTGTTTCTGCAGTTACAGAGCTCTGTAATGTATTTTCCAGTGTTATTAATACGCATGTGCCACTGAGCAGTCAATAATAGCTCGGTGTTTCAATTTTAAAATAAAATATGGCTTAAAGTATTCTAATAAAATCTTGAATGCACTGAAATGCTGAAAGAGGTTTTATTTTGTTTGAAGATTGTTTTTTTTTTCCATTTCAAAAGAACATTCCATCTCCTGATGTTGCAGTTTAGGGGAGTCATCCTTTGTAAAGAGAGTCAATGACAGCTCTGCTTCCAGAGCACAGAGCATAGGAGGGGAAGGAGAATGGAGGCAGCTGGACAGGTCAGTCTTAAATGGCACAAGATATTATAGTCAGACTGAACTTTTAGGGAAGGAAGATTGGAGAAAAGAAAATTGGGACAGATGTTTTTTGGAAAAGGAAACAGTCTGGGTTGTGGTTGGGATTCATCCAGCACTCTGTGATAAAGGATGGTTCTGACCAGTTGTGTACATGAAACTCAAAAATTGAGCAGATTGGGTAGGCCACATAGACATACATGCTGGGGTTGGTTACCTAGGAAGAACGTCCAGGGCTGGAGGAGTCGTGCTTTGGGAGCACGATTCGAAGGGCTCTTGGGTTGATACCTCAGGGCTGAAGCAGGGGGGGTTGCCACATAGTGTAGAGAAATGAAAAGTATATGGGAAGGAACAAGCTTCAGTGTGTTCATGCTGTCATACATAGAAGATATCAATAAAGCACCACTAACAACAGCCTCTTCCATGGAAACAAAATTAATCTCCTGGTGTTGTAGGAGGGAGCACACCATGTTGTGTGCGCTATTTTGAAGTCCTGTTATAAGATACTTCATTAACGAATCAAGTCATTGACATTCCCTGTCATGCACACGCAAGCTGCTCAGTGATATACAGGGTTTTAAGAAAAGGTGGACAGCAGCATAAATCAAGTCGGTGCAGGTCATTCTTCCAGGGCTTTTTTTCTGTGAAGAATATCCTTTAATGAGACTTAGAGAAGATGGAGGCAGGGGATGCAGTTGTGAAATATGTGGTAGTGGGTGAGAATCAAAGCAAGAGGAATGAAAGAACCCATGTTTTTAACTAACCATGCTCAAGGTCAGACCCTAAAAAAGAAAATAATGAGATAGTGGCTATGCAAACTAGACATTTTTTCCAGCCTATATCAAAATGAGAAATGATCACAGTGTGCTTTGGAATAGTTGCTAGAGGCAAATGCTGTGTGATAACTCTCCCAAGTGAATAAATAATAATAAAAAACGTTGCATGCTGTCAGCCTTAAGGTTGTGTCTGTTGGCAGCTGTTTCCATTTGGGGAGACTTGGCTGTCGAGGGCCAGAAACAGGCCCTCGCCACCCAAGAAAGGGAGACAGGGAGGTGGAACAACGCATGAAATCAGGCATTTTGCTTTGTTTGTGGGAAAGATTTCTAAACCTTTTTGGAAGGGATTTTTATCAGTCATTTGTGTAAATGTCCACTGAGTACATGTGCTGGTAATGGTCAGCAGTGCTTGGTACTGGAAATTTTAAATTCATTTCCAGATAGATATTTCTGTGGTATTTAAAAGACTGTTTATGGTCATTTATGCTCCCTTTCCATGCTGAAATATTTTAGTGTACTGGATAATATGAAGATATTGGTTTGTGCTTAAAGTAGTGGTGGGCTCTGCTGATGAGGAAAATTCTAAGTAGTGTAACAGCCCATTGGCTGGCTGAAATATCCAGCACTAGATATAGCACCAGAAGGAGGTCTCAAACAGAGATCTGTCTAGTTTTATACCCAGCTACCTTCATGCAGGCTGAACTCTGCACTCTCAGTATGAATATCTCTGCTGGTTGATGACTGAAATTTATCTTCTCTCATACACCTCATTCCTTTTATCAGAGGTAATTAACCTTGCGACTGATTCAGACCTCCTTTGATGTCCACTAATAAAGATTCCTTAAAAATATACATGTCTCAGATATTCAGAAAATGAAAATTAAGGTGATAATTCCCCAAGTAATGTGAACTACGAAGGTTCCTCCTTGCCTGCACTGTTGTTTGTGATTTGTTTGTGTTCCCCTCCAGTTTCGTCAGCTGGGGATTTGCGTGTGCTTTAGGCCCTGTTTCCTCTAAAATCTGTTTGTCCTTTTCTGGTTTTGTTCTCTTATTTTTGGGTGCCTCTTACTCCACGGTTCTACTGAGGGGAAGCTGTCAAGCGCTCTTCACTGTGCAGTGTTTTCCCTGTTTTTTCCTCAAGGTTTGCGGCTGGTCAGCAGAGCAAATATGTTTGGAAGGGTTTGACTCTGCGCTTGGTGAGAAGAAGGGCAGGCACCATGGGCGCTGCGAGTGCCTCCTCTCTGCTCAGCGACCTGCAGCTTGTGACAGTTCCTTGCACTGAAAACAGGCAGGTTCCCGGCTTACACTTTGCTACCTTTACTAGCCCTGTCCATTCAGGCGCAGGGCTGTGCCAGGCTCCCTCGATGGCGTCCCCGACTGGGCCTTGTGGGTGTGCGTGGAGTCACTTCAGCCGCTTCAGCTCTGAGGGCAGCCCTGGCTTGGGCAGCCGCATCTGCTGCTGACCGGTTGTGCTGCTGGGGAGGGTGCTGGCGGGAGGCGCCGGGCACATCTGCCCCAAGCGAGGTGTGACGTTAGAGCAAGATCAGGGACCGCGCGTGGGTTTGAGCCTGATGACTGGACCTGATGCACTCGCTCATATAGAGCTTGCCTCGTGCTGGCTTTGGGGCTGAGAGGACTGGTCTCTGAAGTGTCATCAGTCTTTATGAAGGGGATTTTCTCTGTAGATACTGTATGTGATTATGAATAAAAAGCAAATGTGTTCAACTGTTTTCTTCCATATTGCCAACATTTCCCCCTGGAACTAATAGGAAGATCACCCATCATTTGTGTACAAAATTTTCTTTGCATTTTTCTGAATATCAGTCTCAAAATAGCTTGTCTTTAGCCCATGGATATCTCCTATATTTAAGGTTAATATTTTGTGAGGGCGGGTCAGGCTGCTAAAGGTTGACAAGTCTTTCCCTGTTCCTTTCATGTGGTGGGTATGGATCTGGCCTCCTGTTTTACCCCATAGGAGTTACAGAGTAGGATTGGGGTTTTATTTGGTTATCAAGGGGAAGGACACTCCTTAGCAAAACTTTCAAGTAAGTAACTGTTAGGTTTCCTCCTGCTCTCACTTGGCAGCAGTGTTGCATTTGGCAGCATCTGCAGAGCTGGTTTTTCTGTTCTTCCCTGGATCCTTCCTTAAGGCCTGCGCCCCTGTTATGCTATCCAAAACAAGGGTTTGCTGGTGTGCTGAGCTGGGAGCCTGTCAGCCCGACCACTGCTGCGCCTTGGCTGTCTTGGTATTCCACCCTCCAAACTCCTCCTCTCTCCCTCTCACCTCTTCCCACATCTAAGCTCTCTAAGGGAGCTGCTTTGATTTTGATTTGTTTTGAAAACAGTCGAGCCCAGTGGGGGCTTGGAGCCTGATTTAAAAACTACCTAGTTGCTTATACATGTGGTTCTGACTGGTGTCTCTAGTCCCTGGAAACTTTTCCTTCAGTACTTTGTTTCTTTTCTCTGTTTCAGGGGTCTTAAGATGTTTTTTTTCCCCTTTCAGTATTTTTCTTTTTAACCTTAATCTAATATTTACTCATGTTTTCATTTATATACTTTTCAAAAACACAGATTTTTTTTTTTTTAAAAAAAGACTTCACCTCAAATGTGTTGTGTGGGTTTCTAGTTCTATTAGTTTTTAACAAAATTCAAGCTTCTTGTCTGTTTCTTTGTAATTCTAATTAACAATGATAGCTTAATTATAAGCATTCAGATTATAAGCTCTTGCATTTGCACCCATGCTGTTTACTACATGTGTACTGCTATTTGCTGTGATAAAAACAAATGATTAATTCCTTGGTGTAGAGAATGTGCCATAAACCTTACAAGTGAAATTATGTATTTTTGAAGCTAGTTGGCTGTGTTTGAATAATCCAGCTGAATAAATTAAATCTCTCATTCTTAACATGGCATGTTTATCTTTCAAAGAACTTTCCTTTATTTTTTATGATCTTTTTTTTTTTTCCCTTGTATTTCTGCTCAGGAAAAACAGCAATGTCTCCCCTTCACTTAAGCTTTAATTGGCTACAATTCTGTGGTCATATTTTTCAAAGATCTCATATGCACTGTGTTTTTTTGTTTGTTTTGTTTTAATGTTCCTGGCAAGTCAGTGAAATTTGCGTCAAACAGCTCTAGGAATTACTTTCTTAAAGAGTGTGCAATTTTAGTACAGTTGGCTAAAAGTGAGAAAAATGAAAAGGTAGGACTAGCTACTAGAGATCAGCAGTTTTATTTTTGGTAGAACGCTAAGGACCAGATCAACTAGAAAGATCTTCACTAGCGTCAGTAATGATTCCAGCTTGATATGTGTGTAATGGAGAGCAGAACTCAATACTTCAAATAGAAGCAATTTTGTTTCCAGGAAAAAGAAAAACCTCTCCCTTTCTCATTACTTTTTTTTTTTTTTAAGGACTGTTATTTCGTTCAGATTATTATATTTGCTTTAAGCATACATGAAATGAACTTTTATGCAGTGAGTCCTGTTTCATGTTCAGAACCTTGAAAAATCACGTATTTAACTTGAACACATACTTAAGAAAATGCACTAATAAAGACTGATACTTCAGTATAAAACCATAGTTTATGCAGAGTGCACTGTTGCATTAAAACTGATTCTGAATGATACCAGATGATGCCAAAGTGCGGATCTGGTGGCGAAGGCAATTGTATAATGTAAAATGCCTAAGATATGTAGGATACCTGAGGTGACCTCCTAGGGCAGTGGTGTGTGAAGATGGCATTTACTAAAGATTGCTGTATACTTGTTTTGCCTCTTTCTTTTCAAGCCCTTTAGGACACGCTTTAATCCTTGGGGTTTATCTCTGTTTGGATTTTTGCTCTCCTCTTTTCAAGTCTCAGTTAAATTAGTATGATAAAATAAACTTTGGATGCATGTGATGTTGATCCCATTCTTTTCCTCTCCATGATGTAGTTTGCTTTGTGCTGTGCAAGTGAAACATCCCTTGCTTGACCTCCGGAGACGTTACTCACGTGCAGTATCCCAGGATGTTGTATGTTTCCATACTTAATAGTAGCCGTTTCACTGCCTGCCACTATTTCCTTCACTCTGCTGATCCAC
This sequence comes from Eudromia elegans, assembly GCA_003342815.1. Lineage (NCBI taxonomy): Eukaryota > Metazoa > Chordata > Aves > Tinamiformes > Tinamidae > Eudromia > Eudromia elegans. The sequence goes on from PTEX01000012.1 coordinate 4,728,865, forward strand.
TTGGTCTGTTTGTTTCTCCCTTCCTCCCTGGCTGTTGTAAAGCCCTTCTTTCCCTCTGGGAAATAGCAGCTGCTGGGGCTAGGTAATTATCTGATGCTCACCAGATCAAAGGGCTGAAGATTGGTCTGTAATCTGCAGGTTCATTCAACTGCAGTATGTAAATGGCTCCTTAAAACGCCCTGGATCAGCATGTTAAGGTCGTTGTCTCATGCTATTTTTTCATTATACCAAGGTAGCTATTTTTTTTTTCTTTTTAAATCCTGACACAAATCTGGAGAGCACTTGAGCAGTGCTGGGAAAACCACTCGAGCAGGATTTATAGTCGGGATGGTGCTAGGCAGAAGATGCGGTGGCTTCTTTGTGATCTCTATGCCAGTGGGGCAACCGTGCCTGAGAGCTGTGTTGAAAAATAGTCACTTACCTTTTTAACCAAGACAGTGATGCTCTAGCTGAGGCCATTTCTTTCCCAAAATCATCCCAAGAGCCGGAAAGGGAGCGGGAGCCGGCACTATCCCTGCAGGTAGGCCTGGGCATAGGAGGAGATTCTAGCTTCTTTGGAGTTCTTAGAGTCAAGTGTCTTTCCAAATCTGCTGGCATAGGAGGGTTCTGGAGCCTGCTCTGGGAAGGAAAACTGACCAAAGGTCCTTCAAGGATTTCCAGGCAACAAACTTGCACTTCACCAGCCTAGCTAATGAAATTACTCCTTAAGGAGACTGCTGCAAGTCTTTGTGGAGCTAACGCGAGGTCCTGGTGTGGGCACTGAAAACAAAACCTGGAATGCAAGTCCGGTTTGATCTAGCATCCTTTCGTCTTTAAATTTTGGGAAAAGTTTACTTTAGGGTGGAAGCATACTATACAAGAACAAAAATGTACGAATCGTGAAAACAAGGCTATTTTAGAGAAACATCTTAGATATGTCTGTTTCTATGTATATATATAATTTCATTCAATGTAGTTCTAATAGTGTCTAGATTAGTAGAGGCTTCCAGCCATGGAAGACAATGTTAATAAAACTGCACATCCCTTTTCTATCATCAGTGCTGCCAAGCAGAGCTCTTTCTACCTTCTCATTCATTTTTAATGTAGCTTCTCTTTGTTTTTAAGCTATAAAATTAATCCCTGACTAATAACAGTGAATATCACTAATAACAGTGATAGAGAAAAGGGCCTGCTTAATCCACCCTCTGCTGAAAGCCTAGACACTAATTTTGAGCTTCTAGGGAAAAAAATGAAACAAAGGAGCATTGGAATGGTTTGTGACAAAGTAGGAGCTGGCTTGGGCATGCTTCTCTACTCCTGTCCTCAAACATGATTGCCTGTTTCTGCTGATTGGATATTGACTTATCAGCATCAGGATTAGACTTTGCAATGAATAAATTACCAAGGAAAAAAGTATATTACTGTCCAAGAGCAGTCAGCTGCTCGGATCCTGCCTTCCCAGGCATGCTGGAGCTGGCATTAGCAGTGGTTTCCATCTCTTTAGAGCATTGTCAAGAGTGCTGCCCCTCTGACTGCTCATGTCACTGTTAATTATTTTTTCTAATTGGTGCTATTGGATGTGTGAGAGAAAGTTAGAATCCCATGTGAAAGGCTTGCTGACAATATTGGTACAGAGCTATGGACCTTCCGCACCGCAGCCTGGGTTAAATCTGATGCTTTCCAAGATTCTCCCTTCCAAGCAATAGGAGCAAGGGCCCCACCTGTCCCTCACCTGTCCTGGGAGGGAGCAGTCTGTCTACGCAGACTGTCACTGTGAAAGGAAGAGACCTTTCAATTCTTTTCCTCTGTACATCGCAGCTCTCAGGGATACATCAGGAATGATTCTCTAGCTTCCAAAACTTGCCCAAACAATTGAATCCATTTATTCCTGCCGAAATGTGTAGTTTTTGTTGTGTTTGCATTCAGAGAATTGTGGTCTTAGACAAATTGTCCTTGTTTCCAAGCAAAATACCCTGGTGCTTGTTATTGCTCTAAGACTTCAAAGATAGACTAAGAGGCTCCAAGGGTCAATATGTTATTCATTCTGCAGAGGCAAGTTGCTGGCACCAGTCATTCAGATGAAGAGCTGTGATAAAGTGAAGCAGTTTAAAATTACAGCAAGTTCGAGGTAGATATAGCACCTCGTTCACAGGATCTTGAGGGGAAAGGCGGGGGTGAAATTGGTGAACTTTGATTGATTGTTAGTTAATCACATGAATGGACAGACTTGACACAACCACCTGCCCTTATAAGATAGTGTGCAGCCAGTTGTTACTATCCTGTCGTTTGTGCAATTTGTGCAAGAAATGGCTTTTACAAAATGAATTAAAATTGATGCAGGTAGCAGGTAGTGCAGATGCAGCTCATGTGATTCCCAGCAAAACCCATTTCAATGGGGAGATGGAGACAAATGCTCTTGTATTTTTTCCCCCAGTCACATTTAATGAAAATGAGGCAGAGGGTGATTATAGATGGGCAAATATCTGAAAGAGGTGTATCACCATGCCTTGCACATCAGCCCTGCTGGGAAGAGAGAGATTCCTGGTGTAGCCCATGGTGCGAATACAGCCGTGAAACATCAGGCTGTGAAGTTTGGGCCCTGCCTATCCCTCCTCACCAGGTACCTGGAAGCCTTTTGCATGTGTTAACAATTGAGCACCCCTGTTGAAGAGCTGAGCTGGTGCACTGCCCTTCTGCCCCCTTCTCTTGCATTAGCTCTCGTGCTCATTGACCCCCTCTTGTGAGCCCATTTAATCCAGTAAAATGGCAGAAAGCTCCATTTTTATGCGTGGGTAGAGCATGGCAGGGCATGCAGGGGCTGCAGGCAGGTGCAGGGCTCTCTCCCTTCCCCTGGCCTTTTTCAATGTCGTCTTATTAAAAGAGCTTTCTTTCTGTTTAGACTCCATGTTGAATTTGCAGCTCAAAAAAAGCATACATTGACTTGCAAATGGCTATATTTTGTATGTAAATTACTGAAAAAAGATAAGTCTGGAACCCCACAAAGTCGCTTTTAGTTAATGTCTGACTGTAATCCAATTTTAATGAATACTGCCTAAACTTTTAAAGAGCTTTCACTTAATTTGGAAAATGTTTATTTGCTGCGATCATCTTTTTCTTTTTTCCTTTAATGAATATTTGAGATGCATTTTGAATATATTGCATAACAGCAATAAAAATTTTACTAGCAATATGTCTGGGTCTTTGTGTGTTTGAATAAGTTTACTCTCCTATTTTTATACCAGATTGTAATGCAGGAACTCAATTACCCGCCTTGCCGACTGCTAAACAAGCAACAATTAAATGACTCACTGAGACCAATTAAAACCACTTCTTTGCTCTTCATTCCCCAACTTCCACACGGGACAACCTGGAATTGTGCATCTGAATCCTAGGTGTGTTGCTGCCACAGTGCTCATCTCAGGGTGGGAAAATTTCCCTGCCTTTTGGAGACAGTTGAGCAAACCTCTTGGCCACGGGAATGGTTTCTCTGGTGAGAAACACTTCCCAGCAGGTGGGTACAATGCCCGGGATGCCCATTGGGAAAGGCAGCCGGACACAGTGGGAATCGTGTGCTGCCAACAGGCGGGCTTGTGCCTGGGACAGGATGTTTTGCAGCGATCTGGGAGTGCAGAGATGCAGCACGGGGCAAATTATGGCTAAGGATGGTGTTTGGATAGTTAATTCCCATGTAGCTACTGGTAAGGGCAGAGGCTTTCTGTTTTGAAAAAAAGAACTGTGCGCACAAGAATCAGGCTTTATAGGCTTGTGCTCCTGACTTCAGTGGCAAATGAAAACACAGAGGTGAAATAGATTCTTATTCTATCTTCACCATCCTCCTTTGATCTTGTTTCTTTTCTTGTAGTATTTTGCATGAAATTCCTCAATATGAGAATAAAATGTTTTCCTTCCCACATTAAGACGTCCAGAATAAAACAAAAACAATAGGGCTATATGATAGGTCAGGTTCTTGTGGAAATTACGCTTTATTTTTGTACTTAAAGAAGGAATATTAGTCTCTTATTTTGAAAGATCTTGCTTCATTCCCAAACCCCAGTTTTGTGTTTCTGAGGTTTCTAGTTTTTGTGTACTAAGAATGAAATAATAAGGCAATCTTGAAAATGATTTAAATCAAACTTACTCCATTGAAAAGGGAGAGAGATATGGGAGGTGTAAATTAATTCTAGTTTTAGCAGTAATAATTCAAGTGTTCCAGACCTGTGTTATCACTAAAGTTTTAAGTAAATGTGTTTACTTTTTGCATCTAAAATTTTGTCTTTATAGATTTGTGGATTTATGACACTTCCTAAATTCTTAGGAATTTAGACTTAAATGTCTTATGACACTTAAATTCTTACAGTAAGCTGTGATTAGATAAGTAAGAAATTAGCTTATCTTCCACATGAATGTCTTTCATGCTCATTATAGAAAACAATTTTTTCAATAAAGATTATAATTTTAAAAAGATTAGTATCTTTATCATTAATAACATGGAATGTTTATAAATCTTAGTTTAACAACAACCTGAAGCATTTTATGCTTTTGATGAGCCTGTGGTATTGATGTAATTAGGTTCTCCTTAATCTGCTGTATCGTAGTTTGTGCAACTGCTGGAAGATGCTGATCTGACACTGAGCAGGTAGCTGCATTTTTTCTTCTTGCCTGTGCCTGGTGTACAGCATGTTAACTTGCTGGAGCTGCAATCCTACACCCAGTTCAAGTCGTATCTCCAGCAAACTTTCTCAGGAAAAGTTTTAGGATCCTGAAATAAAAACCGAGATCTCTGGGATGAATATTAGGGTTATTAGGTTTATTGAACTGAGGATATAAGTAATGAATTATGCGAAGCATGTAACAAAAAAGACAGTCTTGAACCAATCAGTCTAGAGTACTCTTGTTTCTCAGTACGTAGTGAAGTCTTGAGTCATAGATTCTATACACTGTTAATCTTTGTTTTTCAGTTTTCTTGTTACATACGTATTATCCATGTATACTAAATAAATACAATCCACACTATAACAACATTCTTGACTATTTTCTCAGATTATTTGTCCTGTCTATTTTTAAAAATCCTTCCTATAAATATTTAACATTTTTCATGCACTTGTGTCGTTTTGATCTAAATCTCCACTAACAAGTTAATGGAGAAACTTTTCAAAAATTTAAAGCAGTTTTTCAGTCTTTGACAATTTTGAATGTTGCCTGAAACTATACAGGCATTGAAGGGCTTGTACAAGTTAGAGGCCATATAGACTTCTTTTGAATATGTCCTCTGTGCACCGCAGGTTAGATGAAGTATCTTGAATAAACACGTCTCAACTATAGCACCTTCTGACTGGATGGATTTTGCAGACTAGGAAGTCCAAAGTACACTTACTGCCCCCGGGTCTGAGATAGGACTGAATAGTGTGTGCAGAGGTGGAGTCTGAGGGAGACTTTGCTTTTTCTGTATGCTAGGCAGAGAGGTTTCCCTCTCCACTGGCTTTCTTTTTTTCTTTTTTTCTTTTTCTTGAAAGGGCAACATCTGGTTCTTGAAACCCAAAAGTGTAAGGAAGTGTGAAACACAGAATGATGTGAACAGCAGTAGCAGTTAATTCACCTGGGAGAGGATTGTGTTTAGAAGTCACCACAGAGGCGTTCAAAACATGATCAAGTAGCAGTGTGTGAACTCAAGGAGGCATTTCAGTCTTTTTAAAGCATGCTGTGAATGAATTCCCTTGTGAACTAATCAGAAGGAGTTTTATAACCTTTATATCATACTCAATTATAAAATAAATGGGTGGTCTTAGTGCTGATTAACTACTGAAACAACAGCCCCAGACCCATGGAGATTTTAAAGTACCTGTTTCCCTTAAGAGTCATGAATACTTTGGAACTTTTCAATGATAGAGATATTATAACCTTATGTTGACTTCCTGCTTGGTTTTTTTATTTAACTCTCAAGTAACAAAACTCTAAGATTTGACAACATCTTTCCCGCTCACCAGGAGGAAAAAAAAAGAAAAAAGAGTTATATCACTTTCCTGGTGATCATATGGCCAGTTTGGTGGAAAACAAACCAACCAGCCTGTCCACGTGCTGGAGGAGATACTCGGCCGCGGTCACCCTTCATGCCCTGCTTTATGGTGGCTGTTGAAGCTCTGGATTTGTGGGTGGCTAAGGAGGGAGGCTCCATAGGATTTTTACTGGCATTTGTTTGGGTGACTCCTTGGATTTCTTAAAAAGTTTCTGTGTTGGAGCTATATCACTTTCTGAAAAGCTGCAGGCTGCTTATTTTGGCTTTATCAAGGCTGTAAGTATCAATATTACTGTTAAAATTTGTAACTGCTCATTATGGTTGGCTTTCTTTTCCATATACTTCAAAAAAAAAAGTTACTTCATTAAGAGAGGACAGGAGTGCTTAATTAGTGCCAAATAAACTGATTAAATACTTATGCTAGTAAAAAGATCCATTGGTACTATTAAACAAGTCTGGATGGAGCTTCAAGTTTAAAAGGTCACTAAACTATTGCCAGAGAGTGTTAAGGTACAGCCTCAACTTGGTATTTCTCACATTATCCCTCTAGATATTTGCTACAGAGATCCATCCCCAGAAATCTGAAAGCTCTACCCAATTAGGGGAAGGTAGAAAGAGCAAGGACATAGAAGTGAGGAAAGTCATGAATCTGGAAGGAAAAAGAGAAAAGCTGTTAAAAGCCTCCAGATCATTCATACCCCTGAGATTAAATAGAGTGAGAGATCATTACGAGAATTGGGCACTGGACTAAATGGGCTTTTGGTCTGGAGCAGTATGATGTGCCATCTGGTCTTAAAGCTTTGACTTGGAAAGCTCCTGTGCAGTTGATAGGCAGCTCTAGCAGATGTTTCCTGCCATTTTGCAGAGGCAGGAGGAATAAGCTCAGCTGACACCGAGCAGGAGATAGCCCGTGAGTGTTTGTATGAGGAGTTTGGTGAGCTCTGTTTACTGCTGGAAGATGTATTTAATGCTGGCATCTGCAGGTCAGTGCTTGGTTAAAAGACCTACCTGTTCTATAGTGAATGGGTGATTCCTGCGTGGCAGCAGGAAGAGAAGAACGTCGTTTTGGTTGTGTTTCAGTGGTGGCTGGGCTTTTTCTCATAGCCATCCTTTCCAAGCACTGGTGTCTGCATTTCTGTTTCTTCCTGCGGCACAAAGCTCGCCAGGATGATGAACTCCAGTACAAAAAGTGTTTTAAGAAAGCTCTCTGCTTCCATTTATCCGTTACCTTCCTTTGCCTCTGGCTGCGCATGGCGGCTATGGCAGTGCCCTGCGTGACAAGCAGTGGTAGCAATGGGGCTGCAGACGTGTCTGGTGGAACCCCGGCAGTCCCTCCACTCAGCCTGCAGCACGTGTGCTGGCTCGTTACTCCAGGCCGCCGCCGTAATTCCTTCCCGCTGCTCCTCACATGCCCCCCAGTGTGGCATTCACCCAGCTGGGACTGCCCTGTGTCACCCGCCATGCGTAGGAGTGACACGAGGAGCCCAAGGGGCCGGCACTGCCTGTGGTCGGTGCTGCGGTCGGGGGTGAGATCCGGGGTGGCCCTGCTGGGCACCGAGAAGGACGTGCCTGGCAGCCCGGTGCCTCGTGCTTCCAGGCAGCAGTGAGAGGGTTTCTGTGCTCCCCTACAGCCGGCTAGTAGCTGATGCACTGCCACATTCAGCGCTGGTTGGCTGCAAGCGGCTGTTGCTCTTCAGTGGACGGCGGTTACCCTTGCTCGTGTGCTTGGATCTACCCCCCAAGGCCTTGGTCAGGCTCTGCTCCAGTTTGGGGCTCCACAGGAGCTTGGGCAGGTGCTGGGCTCTGATGCACCTGCGGGTGCACTGGGGTGCCTCACAAATGGTCATGCAGGTGTGGAGGTCACTGGTGCATATCCCGTGGTAGGCAGAATGAGAGATGAGGCTTCTGGATGGTTTTCTTATGGTAGCTCCCACCAAATCAGTCTGGCTTCAGTTCTTTGCAAAAAAAAGAGGTGAACACATCTGCTTGCTCTTTGGTGAGCTATTTTGGCACCTTTGCTTTTAATTTTCGGGGGTTGGCAAAGACAGATTATACATTTCCTTACTGGGACTCTGCTCTTCGATAGTGTTGTGACCTGCTTTTTATTTTTATAAAATGCAGACTAGCAGATACCCAGCTGTGAGTGGTGCTAATGTTTTGAGGTGCAATAAGAGGCTCATATATCAAAAATACATTGAGAAACAGTTGAAAATGTGCTCCATTATGAAATCCCTTTGAAAACATTTTCTGGATTTCTCTATTATGTTGTGTGTTTCATTTTGACATACTGGAAAAAGCATTAAAATGTGAGTTAGAACAAATAGGTACAGGACAGTAGCAGCAGGACTCTCTGCAAAAGGTTAATAATAATTGTGCTGGCAGCCTTGGTCTTCTATATTTCCTTTTAAGGTAGTAAACCCCAAAACAATGGTTTATAGAGAATGATATGTTGGTATAATGGATATGTGAGCGAGAAGAGAAGAGGGTTAAATGTCTTAAGTACGAAAGGAACTAGCAGAAATTGATTGATCTGCAGATGTGTATTTTAAACTGCAGTTGACTATAGTCATATATTGAAAACCTTACAGATACTTTAAAGTGTTCTGTTAAGATAAAGGCTGAATATTAGGGGTAGTGATCTGAGCCCTTTTGTATATAAATTATCCGTTACCAGTCCTCAAAGAAATGATACAATGAATATAATCTCTCACTTTTTTGGTATGTGGACAAGATAAAATGTACTTATTTTTTTTTTTTCTCTACAGAAAGAGTCGTAGTTTGAGGAACTTGTTACTGGTAGCAAAAGAAAAGACAATGAATGTTGCAGAAATGGCATGACTTGAGTTAAAGATAGGAAGATACATAAGAGCAAACTTGAGAGTTACTTTTGAGTTTGCTTTTTGGTTTCTGAGCCATTATTTATGTCTGTGTGGATATTATTTTTTACACATTTGTGTGTATCATTCCACTTCTGCCCGGCTGAGTTGGGGAAACTTACTTTACATGAAGTGGGAGTTTGAAGGTGTTTTTAAGCTGCTTGCGTTGTTGTAATTACAGATGCAGGATAATCCTGGCAATACAAATGGCACGGAGCTTCTCCCACTCACACACTCTCACCGACTACCAGGTCCCTGCTTACCGAGACCCCCTCGCACCTCTTGCACTGGGTAGACTTTGTACACTGCGAGGTTCGCCCGGTTAGCAGGGGGATCTCCTCTCTGCTGGAGAACTGGCAAGTTCTGGAGAACTGGAAATATTTGATAATCTTTTCTCTGGTGCATTTTGACAAACTAAAATAATTTATTATTTAAGTGTTATTTTATATCTGTAGAATATTTGAGTGTGTAATCACTAAAAGGAGAAGATCTTCTTCTGCTTTTCCATGTTTTTCTCTTTCTTTCTTTTTCTATCTTTTCTTTTTTTTTTCTTTTTTTCCAAGTATCACTGCTTTGTGATGATAGTAAGTGTGATTTGTGGTCATTCAGCCACCCCAGCTCATCAGGTAATTTGTGAATCTACCAGCAGCTGATGAGATGGGTACTTCACAGACACTTTCAAGGCACTATCCAGCAGAAGATTAATCTTCTCAAAGCAGCAAAACGCACTCAAATAATTTCAGCACTGAAGATACACAGCAGTGATGCTGAACTGCATGTAAAAAAAGAAAAAAACCCATTGATTTTTGCTGGATACAGGTGCAGTGTTTAAATTGTGAGCTATGCTGTGATAAAAAGGAGTCTGACCTTGCGAAATCAAAATCCAGGGAAGAATGTGTGAATACAGTGTTTGAGATAGAGCAAGGTGTACAAGCATTGTCCTGAAAAGGTTTACAGCAGATCTGTTTAAATTAGCTGCTGATATAGGGTTTAAATATAAATAACTCTAGGCACCACCATGGAGAGTTTTGTTTTGCTGCACTTTCCATTCGGAGACCGTTCCCCTTATATCACGCCTCAGGTTGCTTAAAACTTTACTGAATGTTCAGCTTTTGGGCAGGAATTTCTATGGCTCACATTTTTCTCAGGTCATCATTGAGGGGAGAGGATAGGAAGAAAAGAAAATATGAAAATGTTAGCAAAAGCAATCCTGCTGCCTCTCAGAACGATCCCGTGGAGAAGTGAGTTGTTTTGTCCGTGTTGGACTCCTGTGGTAATGGTCCTGAGAAGCTCTGACACGTCTGTTCTTCAACACTAGTGCTTTGAAAATTTGTCAGATTATTTCCTTTTGCCATTTTGTGAGTGGGAGTTTTTGAGGGGCCACAGAGGGGTTATTTTTTAGAATACCTCAAATCTGGTTAAGATAGGAATCTCTGGAATCTCATTTCACACTTTGCTGATATTACAGCCTGCTGAAACTTGGCATGTCTGTTTTCAGTGAAATGCCAGCACTGAATTTCCTCTCTTCTGAATGAGGATGAAAACAAACGTTAATTTGTCCATAAAACTGATTTTTCAAAAAAGATTATTTCAGCTCCATTGAAGCACTATTTTAAGGAAATCAAAACATTGTATTCAGCTTTTGACTCTTTAATTGTTCCGTGCAACACAAAATATCAGTCTAAATGAAATGCCTTAAAAGGGGAAATGGCATTTAGAAATGGAAAATGGCAGAATCGAAAGCATCAGTTGTTGTTGTTTGGGTTCTGTTCTTTAATTGAAATGTTGAAAATGAACTCAAGCCTTCAATTTCATCAAAGTGGCATTTCCCATCATTCCTGAACGTGATAGAGGCTTGTGAAGGATCAAAAAAGAATTTAAAATTCCATCATTATGCATTGGTTTCCGTTGCAGAGCGGGGCTGGCTGAACGAGTCCTCTCTGTAACTGCTCCACATGTGGAGACTGAAATTGAGAGCACGCTCTGTTCTGCTCCTCAATCTCCTCCATGGCTTCTAATTTGGGCCCTGGCAGCAGCAGAGAATAGGGGGTAGAAGTCACCGGGCTGTATTGGCCCTGTTTGCATGAGCAGAGTTGGAAATGGAGCATCAGAGTGTGGAGAAGGGGGTCTGGGAAAGACCTCCTGGCCGAAGCTGGTTGAGGAGCTGGTGTCAGGAGGGCACATGGAGGGGCACCTGGGCCTGGCCGCTGTCCTGCCCCGCTGGGCTGCGTTCCCCTCCCGCAGCCGCCTCCCCTCCCGCAGGCCTGTTCTGCCGTGGGGTTGCCCTCCCAGGCGGGCACAGTTTGGGGAGCGGGGTCTGCTCGCTGCCTCTGCCCCTGTTCTCTCCTGGAGAAGGAAGACGAGGAGCAAGGTTTGCAATGCGCAGAGGAAGCAGAAAGAAGCGTGGAGATGACAGACCAGTAAAATGGCAGACGAGTCGAAGGAAAGCCTTGCAGCATAAGATGCTGTAGAATTTGCTGCGAGAAGATGTTTTAGAGGCCAAAGCTGTGAAGTTTTTGAAAGGCACCAACGCAATTTAGTAGGAATAGAGAGTCTCAGTCCAATCTCTGGCTCAAAAAAAACCCCTAAGCTACAAATTGTTGGAAACAACCCCTTTGCAGATGCTCTAAGACTGTTTAGCTACCAAAACACTGAATACTGTTGACGACAGCATGCTCCAGTAAGTGAATCCTTGGCCCTGACAGAAATGGCTGCTTCTAACTTTGTGTGGTCAGATTTTTTTTCCTTCTTTTTTTTTCTTTTCTAATGCATGCTTTTAAAGACTTGAAAATATAACACAAATATGCAATTGAGATTATTATATCAGGAATCTGACATTATCAAAAGTGATGATCAAAACCTTCAGTGGTTCATGGATAGGATCAGAAAAAAATAGCATGGTTTTGCAAAATATCCTAATATTTGCAAATGAGAGATACTAATTCAAATTCTTGTCTTTGTAACATGACTTTGCTTATTGTGTGTTGTAAGAATTTGATTTAATGATCCTCATCAGATGTTTCAAAGCAGAAATGTCACTGTTGTACCTTGGATCTCGGCTACTTAATCTATAGTGCTTACTAACAAGGGAAAAAGGAAGTTAAAAGCAGTAGTTTGTTGTTAAGCATTTTTTATTTTGATATAGAGTCAAGGAACCCAGCCTCGTGTGTTCCCCCCTTGCCCTAGCAACTGAGAAGAGGTGCCAGTCTAAGGGGTTTCCTGAAGATGCCTCATGGACGAGGGTCGGTTTGGTGGGAGCCATACAGTAGTTGCCTTGAACTTCCGATCTTGGCCCTCTTATATATTTTCCTGAATGGAGAAATAGTGATTTCCAGATACGCTTGTTTGAGAACGTGAGTGGAGTTTAACATGTCAGAGACATTTTGCCCCGTGGCTTTCCGACCTTCCTTGTCCTTCCTTCCAGTGAGGTCTCTCAAAGGAAGTCACCAGAAAGGCCCTTTTTTGAAAGGAATGTGTTAGAGTGCCTAGATGGAGGGGCAGAGTTTCTCTCGTATTGCAAATTTCAGTTCCAAAAAACTTCTGGTTTTATGTTCAAAAATGTCTTCGTTTTTCACTCTTATAACTATCAGTATTCCTTACCGGGCTGCTGAATTTCTTGAGTGGTTCCTTATTTTTGCCATGAACCAGTTTGTCACGGCTTTGTCACTGCTGTTGACTTGTGTTGTTATTTTTCCGGCGTGCTCTTACAGGCAGCATTTAACTTCTACCTCCTAACTCCAGGCGTGTTTGAGTAGGGGATATTTGTTAATACAAACTTTCTCTTGCTTTGCTCAAAATGACGTTTGTTTTTACCCTCGCTTCCCCATAGCATTTGCCATTCAAATGAGTAAGGAGGAGTAGGATGGTTACCGTTATATAAATACAACTTCGTTTTGCCAAAAAAATTCTTTTTTTCTGAAAGGAACCTACGGGAGAAAGGTAGGGAGATGGTAGTACCCGTGCGGTTGCCGTGAATTCCCTGCCGTGCATGTGCTAAGACTGGCGGGCGCGGGGTAGCGTGGTCCTGTAGTGCTGCTTGTGTGCAGGGCTCCTGGGCAAGCAGTTCCCCAAATGCAGTCCTTAGCCATCTTACTCGTCCGGTCCATATTCTGCTGTTGGCCGCATCGCTTGGCAAGAGCTACGGAAGGGATCCCATTCACGCCAGGGCTTCAACAACGTCCTTCTCTGCCTGTACTCCACAAACTACAGAAATTGAGTGGATATTGCTAGTTCATTTTCCGCAGAGCGATGGAAAGATGATTTTGAGGAAGCAGAATAAAAATGGTGTGCAAGACAGAAGAAGAAAGCTTGTTGGAATATAATTCAACATCTATCTCATTAGTATTGAAGGACAAGATATAGCCACAAGTTTAAATCTAAATGCAAATGCAAATGAGGCTAATAATAAAATTTAGAATGATAGTAAGATAAGAACTAAGCACAGTATTACGATATCAGTGGTAAGCTGTAGATCTCTTCTTACTTGAATTCAGGCTTGCAGTAGAGTGTTTTAAAGAGCAAAATTGTGTTTTTCTACAGTAGAGCTACAGCAGCTTTGTTCTATGGGTGCTGAAATAATCTCTTGGAGTGCAGAACTACAGTAGGAACTGTACCACTCCTAGGAACTACATGGAGCTCTGGAATCATTATACCCTAGGCTATTTTTAATTAAGATTTATCAGCATTTTTCCACTGGATTACAAAGTGTAAAGCTCCTAGGCATGTGTATGAACAATGCATGGTAAATGTGCTGCAACAGTGTTTTCCACTCCCTTCCTAAAGCCTTCCAAGTCTTCAAGTTGAAAAATAGCATTTTATACATGTGCTAGCTTACTCTTTGTTATTTAAATACATGGTAGTTAGGGCTCTATTTTTCTGTTGTTTACATGTGAAGGAGCTTGCATTTGCACCAAATTTGCATGCGACTTGTCATTATTCTCTCTCTTAGCAGCTGGTGCACATCTCTGGATGCTGGCCAAAAGGAAAGGTGGGAGAAGGGGTATAAGCTTCTAAAGAGAGAATATTGCTTGATTTTAACCGCTAGGCAGCAACACCTCCTCTCCTCCTTGCCTGGGCGAAGTTAAGCATCCGGGGCCTCAAATTTGTCTTGATTGCAGTTTGAGATTGGTACCTCAATTTATGCATTTCTTTGTAGCTCATCCCAGAATCCCAGAATGGTTGAGGTTGGAAGGGACCTCTAGAGATCATCTGGTCCAACCCCCTGCTCCAGCAGGGACCCCTAGAGCGCGAGGCACAGGGTGGCATCCAGGCGGGTTTGGAAGATCTCCAGAGAAGGAGACTCCACAACCTCCCTGGGCAGCCTGTTCCAGTGCTCCGTCCCCCTCACAGAAATAAGTTCTTTCTTGTAAACTAGGTCCCAAATTCCCATTGCAGTCAGTGGAGATGAAGAGTTTAATTCAATTTCCTAAGTAGGCACTTAGTGCCATTTGAGATACTTTTTGGACATCCTGTGTTGCCCCCATCTGCCAGTCCAGAAGGACATGAATTTCTTTGGTAGGTCCCAGCCGATATCTGCCGTCCCTTGGGTGCTTCTAGGGAGACCAGACATCTTTGTCAAAGTGACAGAATTGAGCCTTAAGGCAAGATGGGACAGAGCCTCCCCAGGGGTGATTCAGCTGCCCTGAAACCCTCGGTTACGTTGCTTGCACTAGTCATGGGAGCTTAGACATGTTTCGTGGACCCCTGCATGCAGGTGTTTCAGTCTCAGAAGGATCCCAGTTATCTTGCCTCTGAAAACAGATGATGATTTTGAAGATCTCGGCTGTTAATTTATAGAAGTTTTTATTGCAAGAGTAGTTTAATAACAAATCTTTAGTAAGTTTGTTCAGTTTAATGCTGGTCTGCCTTATAAATTACTACAGCAATTACTACTGTATTTTACAATGTCTGGAGAAGCTTTATGGGAATGTGAATATTTGGCTTCAGTATTTAGATTCAGTGTTTATTTGAGCAGAAGGTGGCTTGCTGGGGGTAATTTGTACACCTCTGTCGACTCTCGCCATGTGCATAACGCTGTGAGCAGACTTTTTACACTATTCGCTTTGATTTTAAAATTTTGCAACACAAATTTGCATTATTTTAAAGTGATTCCACAGAATGAGTGACTGAAAACTACTCATTAATAACTTTATAAATTTGGTCTTGATCTAAATAGTGCTTGTAGCTATTGAAATTCGTCCAGAAATGGCTTATTTAGTTTCTAACTACTGAGCAGACAGGCCCATTGCTTTTTGCTATTTCCTGGACATGTCATCACAAATTGCTTGGGTTGTTGTGAATCAACACATTCCTAATGTTGCCAACACAGTAACATTAAAAAAATCAATCAAACAAACAAAAAGATGGAGAGCAGCGCAAATGCACAAATACACAAACCACTTTGTTTCCTGTTTGTTTTATTCTAACACAGTAATAGGAACAAAAGAACTTGGATATATTGTCCCCACTTTATAGAAATGCCTTTGCTAACTTGGCAGTCAGGGTGTTTGAGACCAAAAGGTCATGATTTAAGTCTGTAACAACAGAAGGTCTGCAGAGACCTTCTAAGGTAGAGGCTTTGAGCGTATGTTTGCTATCAAACAACCTAAATCGGGTTTGTGAAGGCACAGCTATGTAGACACTGAAGCCCTGTCAAAGGAGAATTAATTTTCTTTTTCCCATGTGTTATAGTAATATGGATGAGCAGTAGTTGAAATGCTTTTGTTATTGACTAACATTTGGTTAAGAAAGGATTGGAATCAACTGGAACACTAAGGTTCTCTTTTGAAATCCTGAAACTTGACTTCTTTGGGAACCACAGAGTAAGTGGGAGAACTGAACTAGTAGAAGTAATTCATCTTGTAGTGGTGAAGTTGAGTAAGATATTTACAAATACGCTCAGCTTTACATCTGCTGTATTCTTTTGCCCTAGATGCACCACAAAAGTTAGTACCTGCATTGTACTGAAACACAAGATTTTACATTTCAGGTAATTTGCTCAACTACCACCTAACCTAGAGGGAACTAAAGTCTATACGCAGAGCTGCGACAAGAGATGTTCATTGGCTTCAGATGTTCCTCTTGAGAGCGAGGGAGCTGGCTAAGAGCAAAATGCTATGATGTTCAATGCCATGGGAGATGAGACGTGCCATAGGGAATTGAGGATCCTAAGCCCTCCTTTACAGAACTTACTTGAAGTGAGGTATTCCCAGTTATGAGGCATGCCATCTCCATGGGAATTTCTTAAATGTTACTGGCCGCAGGAAACAGTTGGAGCAGAGCAGCAGTAACAGCTTCAGGGCCAGTTTTTGTTTATTGTAAGAAGAGCAATAGATACCTAGATTCTGCAGGCTGGACATATGAAGCCTGGGAATTTCTGTCTGATCTGGTGGCATTTATGGATCCTGTTGGTGTCTGACTAAGACAGTTTAGGTGACAAAATCAAGATTTTTGATTAGACCATACAGCTATTAAGCTGATCTTTACCAAAGCACTTTCCTAGATGATTAATTTGAAAGGGAATAGTATATATTTGAGTTTGTATGTGTCTTTTAACTTTAGCTGTTTCTTATAACTCTGTATATTGTAGGATGCTTTGTTTTCTTTCTGGACTTCATGCAGTGAATGTGTTGCATTTTTTGATGCTTTTTTGATGTAATGTGCTTTCAAGATTTTCTGGTTGGCGAGTTGTATTTATATGTAAACATAGAGGACCGAGCATAGCAAAGAACTGAAGACTGATAGTTCTGATTCAGTGTGCTGCTAAAGGAAATGTTTAAATGTTTTTCCTACCAAACATTCTGCACTGTCAGGCTCTGTGTTGAAATAGCAAACAACAGGTCTCACCACCTGGGGAGAGTGTGTATTTCTGTCCATGGTGATGCTGAGCCCGCACCAGATGCTGCCTCAGGGTGTGGATTTCCGACAAGAGTTAGTGCTCAGGCTGTGGCTGAGGCTACCGAGGCTCAGCCCATCTGTTTGGGAAGCACAGCGTGTGTGCTTAGCCCGCGGTAGGAGCTGGATGACTGCACCCAGGGTGAGCATCTTGCAGTGCACGCTCGGCGAAGGCTGCGCTGTGTGCAGGGCAGCCCATGCCCAGGTAGCTGCTCACCTGCTGTGTGCTGGCTTGGGAGTGGCTGCTTCAGGATGCTTCTCTCTTGTTTTCACCTCTTTGGATAGCGGAGGATTTACAGCCTCGCCCATGAAGCTCTGTGACCACTACTCACACCTCCAAACTCTGAAGCAGCTTGGGAAGAGGATCTAGGAAGGGGTGTGCTGACAGGACTTATTTTCAGGAGCACACGCGAATGAGAGCAAGCAGATGTATCCTTTGCAAAGGGGTCGCCACTTCTCCTTTTATGAAGGATTAGCCTCGCCTCTCTGAAGAGATCTTTGGAAACTGGTCCAGGATCTTTTAAAGTCTTTCTAGAACTCAATTTCACGAGTCTGGGCTCTGGAGTTTGCTGTCTTCTTCCTTGTCTCTGACTTCTCTGGCTGTTCTCACTCTCGTGGACATTTCTGCAAACTTTGGGAGCTCATGTCATCTGTTTCCCATATGCATCCTTTCCCTTGGTCACTCCTGCTGTATGATCTTTTTCTTTCTTTACCTTTTCTTCTGCAAGAAGCACTTCTACAAGTGCCATTCTAATATGGGAAAATGGCAACTCCTTCAAATTCCTCTTTTTCTGCCCCCAAAAGGAAAGTTCTCCTAGATTTTGCCAATGTGTTATTTTAAATCATTCCTGTTCATATAAGTGAGAATTAAAGGTTGCCTTCGGTTGTCTGCAATTTCCAGTGCTCCCTAGATTGCTGTTCAAGATCAATTGGAGCGGCTCTGTCAGAGCAGGTTTGCTGATCAATTTTGAGCCTTAAGTGAAAATGGAGCAAGATGCTTTCATGTGCCTTTCATACATATTCCTTGGCAGAGGTTGCAATTAGCAGCACAGTCGAGCTTCACTAAAAATATCTGAGGAGATGAATAATGACGCCCTGCTATGGCGCAGTAGAAAACGAACATGGTAACCATGTCTCACCACATAGAAAATGTTTCCTGTTTTCTGCTCTGGCTCTGAGCTGTGATAACCACTGTGATGGTCCATGTCGTGATTGTTTTTGCAGAGGTTTCACCTGCAATCTTTTAATCTCTTTAAGCTATATTTCAGATAAATCAGTTTTCAAGATTTATTTTTAAAACCTGGTTTATTCCTCATCGGTTCATGAATAGGAAACCTCTCCCTCACTCTGTTCAGTCAAAGTATTGCCAGTGATGCCCCGCTTTGTAAGTGGTGATTTGATGCTGAAAATACCAGCAAAGAGACAGCAAAAGAAAAATGGAAAATTTTCAGAGGTGGTAAAGAAATTGAGAAAGGTAAACTGTCAGCCAGAGCTTGTTTATGAGCCAGGCTGTCTTTATCGTCCTGCTCAGCAGTTCTAACCAAGAACCTCCACTGCTTCAGTGCAGGTTATCTCTGGTGTTTGGATTCTGGAGTTAGGGTCATACACTCCTGCTCTGTCTCTGGATTACAAAAGCTGGGAAGACCTTAGCAGTCAAGTTATGTTACAGTAATTACAGATATGTCGGCTCTGTGCCAGATGACCCTTTCTTTGTCACACATTTCTCTGTTGAGCCAGTGATACTGATGAGTTGGGGCACAGATTCTACTTGATGAGTTGTAGTGCTGAGGTAGTAATACACGGAGCACAGTTTTGCAGTTAGATCTTCATGTTGAACTGCTCTATATGATCCTCGTTTCCAGTGTCTTCTTCATAATTGCTTTTATTGTCATAAAATGTAGGCATGAGCTACAAAATACGATGCAAACTTTCATGCAGGTGGGTTTTCTAGGTGTGTTCTGGAGATCCATCTCAGGGGTGTACCAGCCTTCCCACTGTGTGCAAAAATGGGATTGCAGTTACTCCTCTGCGTGCTCTGTAAGCTGAGGTCCAGCAGAACTCCTCTGCACTCCTCTTTCTAAGAATGTTAATCATCATTTCTTCTTGGCTGAATTAGAGTGATCCATGTGGTGGTTTTTGGGTAGCTTACCATACAGCTGGACTTAGGCCCGTAAGACTTTTCAGTAATCCTCTACCCTAGTTGGTGGTTAGGGCAGGGGAAGGCAAAAGCCACTTATATAACCGTTGGAGCCCAGATGTCCCAGATGAGTCACACAGCAACTTCTCTGAGGTAGTTCACTGTGAAACGATACTTAGATTCCAAGAAATTTCAATCTGTGCAGAGCTTAAAAGCAATTTTAAAATTCAGCATTGCATGGAAGAATTACATCATATCACACATGCTGTCCAAAATAGCATCTTGTTGATGGTGTTCAAGTAACAGTGTTTAATTGTGCATTTTTTCACAGTTTTTCAAGATGTTAGTGGAGTTTTATGTATAGCAAGAAAGCTAAAGTCTTTTATACTTTGTGTACTGCAAACTGTGATCCGAGGACCTAGGAGAGGACAGAACATTTGATTTTGCCCTCAAAAGCTTTTTTTCTTTCCTTTTTTTCTCTGTTTGCTTTATTTTAGTTGGAACAGCTGTGGCCAATCCCCATTTGCACCGCTTCTTCAGAACCCTCTAGATGATAGAAAATGTGGCAGGTTGGGAGTGCTGGCCCCTCAGAGGCCCCTGGCCCATCAGCACTCGCGATCTGCAGTGGCTAAACCCGCCGCATTTGAATGGGGGATCCTGCTGCACACAGTTATTTTCTCTGACAAGAGTCCTTTTTTTTTTTTTTTTTGTTTTTCTTCACAGGAGGAATTTGTTGCAACTTTAACTCTTTAAATAGCTGTAGGTCAGTGGAGTAGGATTTTTCGTTGAAGGATTTTTGTCACAGAGTGGAGAACCCATATGTTCTTTGTTTGCTCCGAGCATGTTGTTCCCAGGGCAGGAAGAAGAGATAGACCAAGGCTTGGCATTGGCAGATATGTGCTAGCAGCAAATCTCTGGGAAGAGGATTTTTGGCCTGTGAAGCTTGGCAGGATAAGAGTCTCTTTTTGCTCTCTCAGTTGGTGATTCATGGCTGAGAATCTGTCCCCATGTCTTCTTGTGCCCACAGAGCAGGTGGCATATAAATTGTGCCATACAGGGATCAGCACACGCAAACAGGAATGAATTTAAATGCAGTGTGACTCAAGGTGGAGGTGAAGTGAACAGCAGCTCCGGAGGTGGCATCACTTCTTGTGGAGTTCTCACCTGCAAGGTCTCACCCTGTCCAGCGTACTCCTCTCCTTGGACTTTGAGAAGGTCAACAGTGAGGTCAGGCATCTTCAGAATAGTTTGTAAGCTCCTGTTAACCAGCACATTTGTTCTCATGTCCATTGCCTGGATTTTGACTATACAGCAGATCTGATCTTCTGTTTCCTCATTAAGTTACCTCCTTCTTGAAGAAGGATGATTCTTGTAAAACAAGAGATAGGCCTTTTGACCACTGGACCTGCTTCCATAGTTCATCTTTTGGCTGACACCGTGTTCAGGTTATGCCCACCTTAATGTTCTGGTTTGGGTCATGGATGTGCTTTTGAGATCCGTATTCCTGCCTTCATTTCACAGAGCAGTTTTGGGCCGTGTGAACTAGATTTCCTCTGGGATGGAACTAAGGCAGACGATGTGTTCCAACCCCAACATGTGTTCGATCCGTGGGACCAGGGAGGCGTTGGGCAGAGGCACCTCCCTGCCGCACACTCTGTATGTGTGGTGGGTGCCCTGCCTTCAGCAGCGGCTGTTTCACTCTGCAGATGTCTCCCGCCGGGGCGGCGCTGCTTCCTGACGCAGCCCCGAGCTCTCCCGCAGGAGGAGGGAGTCGGCCAGCACAACCCAGGGAATCACTGCTCTCGGGGACAGAGCTGGGTTCCATTTTGAGGAGCTAAACTTAATAAAACACCCACCTCTGGATAGGGGAAGAGGGCTAACTTTGTCATGAGTGAAGGCAATAACCATCCACACCTGCAAATTCTGCCCTGGAAAGTCTGTGCGTACCAAAAACATCTCGTGAAAGGCAGTGGTTGAGGACATCACCTTACATCTGCTGCAGTTTGACAATTTAGAAGTCCATCTTTTTGGCCCCAAACTGATTTACCCAGATAGGAGTAAAATCACATTAACAGTATAAATAATCACAAGAGGAAGAGCTTTTAAGACTTGCGGCTTGCAGCACATCTGCTTCTCTATCGGAAGGTGTCAGGGTTAATCGCAGTGTTAAACACTTGGCTAATTTGGGCCTGCAGGCTTGAGGATGTAAGGCACAGCCTTACTGTATGCTCAGGTAGGCAGTAATGGGTTCCAGCCTTGCACAACTGTTCCATTAGCTGTTTTCATTACGTTTGGGTGTATCACAGTGCAGCTCATCTCTCCATACCTAAATCTAATACTTTTATGTTATACAAAAATCTTGTGTTTGTGTGTACGTGTGCTTCTTTTACTACACTTGTCTACGTAATGGAAGAAATGATTGTGTTTATTTCACCAAGAGAAAATGAGAATGAGAGCAGATTGCTGACTAAAGCAGCTTGTGTAAGAAATTGTAACCCTTAATGAAGCTGCAGGTTTGCACTTGATGGTCTGCCTTCCACTCATTTCTTTCCTGAGCTCATCAAAAAAGTGAACAAGGGCTGTATTTTTGCTCATTTTGCTCTTTCCACCATTATTAACAAAACACTGGTGAAAAACTAGATTTTTTCCCCTCACCATCTTTACTTAAAAAAACTACAGCAATGGATTTCCCAGCTTGGAGGGAATCCTACCTGCTGTTGGGAATATAATGACTTTGAAGTAGCCACGTCATCTTTGTCCCGCTGACACCTCTGGCCCTGATTCCTGTTGTGACCATTAGTCACCTCTAATCTTTTGGTGTGCCAATTTATGTATAAAGTGAAGCAAAAGTGTGAAATTGCTCAGATGACTTTTCAGAGCCTTTCTGGTGCACCCATGCGTTCCTCGTGCCTCCGACCATGCCTGCAAACACCCCGGCTGTTCGTGCTGGGAGCTGCTGTCAAGTTGTTCTCTCACCCGTATGAATCCCATATGAAAGAAAAGTGTACAGCCTGCCAGGACGGACAGCTCAGAAGCAGAGGAGAAAGATGCTTTCCAATATTAATTTTTCCTCTCTTTATGTTGACTATTCTCCCTTGTGTCTTGTTACTGTTCTGGTAGATACTGCTTCCTGTGATCAACTCTTGATTCTTACTGGATTTTCCAGGCTCTCTGGGTATACCGTTTCTATTACTAATGTAGAAATAGTATTGGTAAAAATTCAAAATCCTATTCCTCGTTGTACTATAGCAAGATAATTCTTTATCTAGTTGTGCATTATTTTGCTTTCCTGTGTCTGCCTGTTAATTTTTGGTAGCTAACACTGTATATCTGCGTAGTCCTTAACCTCATTTTCTCTCATCCATTTTGTTTGTCTCCTAAGAACGTTGTATTGGATCCCATGTATTGGATTTTATCTCAACTGGTTGTTTAAATACATTAAGCTCAGTTCCTCATTAGCATCACCTAGCCTTGATGAGATTGGAAACCTTGTGTGTTCCTGTAAGGAAAATATTAAATAGCATTTTTCTCCAGAGATGGCAATAGATGTAGTGTTGCTGGGGCTTTCGAATTGCTTATCAAATGGCAATTTTATTGTAGTGCTCATGACTGAAACAAGACGATATGCTCAGGGGCTGCTGTGCTGCTATTTCTGTGAAGGAGGTAAAACTAAAATGCAGGTAAAAACAGTGGCAGTACTTAGCATGAATATATATATTTTGTTTATTCAGACTTCGGGAAAGGCTGTTCATGTATTCCTGTCATATATGATTTGATGCTGAGGGTGCTTTCTCTTTTCTAAGTGTTTTTGTTCTCACCATTTTAAGACCAGAAAATACCAATGCCTCTGCAAGTGTTTCAACTGTGAGTAAACACTGTGAACAGCAACACTTGATTATTTTCAAAATAGCTTGTTCTATTAAGGATATTATTTTAAAATATATTAAGCTTTTTGACCAATGTTGAAATACCTTCCAAAGCTGCAGCGATATCTCTGCCATCGCTGGCAAAACCATCGATGATGCTTCAAATTTGTACTTTCTCTGGTATATGAAAGTGCCCAATGAAATGCTGCTATAGTTTGAATCTTGTTTTCCCCATCGCTGTATAGAATAATATTTATGGTGCTATGAGAAGAACATATTTTATGATTATCCATTGTTTTGGCTGTGTCTCAGTGGTTAGTCACTCTGTCATAAGCAATACCTATGAAAGGGCAATGGGATGGGAGTATTCTCATGCACAAAGAACATTTGCATATGATTATTAAACAATCTCAACTGATTGTGTTTTCTTGGTACATTAATACATACCTGAAGTCTTTTAGATGGTGTGAGACTAGGATTGTAGTTGTAGAAGTGTTGAATCTAGTAACTTTGTAGTAAAGTAACATAGAATCATAGAATGCTTAGGGTTGGAAGGGACCTGTAGAGGTCATCTAGTCCAACCCCCCTGCACACGCAGGGTCCCCTAGAGCATGTGGCACAGGGTGGTGTCCAAGAGGGTTTTGAAGATCTCCAGAGAAGGAGACTCCACCACCTCTCTGGGCAGCCTGTTCCAGGGCTCTGTCACCCTCACTGTTAAAAAATTCTTTCTCAAGTTCCTGTGGAACTTTTGGTGCCTCAATTTGTGGCCTCTAGTTCTATCACTGGCCACCACTGAGAAGAGGCCAGCCCCCTCCTCCCCACTCCCTGTCTTGAGATATTTATATACATTAATCAGGTCCCCTCTCAGCCTTCTCTTCTGCAGGCTGAAGAGGCCCAGCTCTCTCAGCCTTTCCTCATAGGGCAGATGTTCCAGACCCCTAATCATCTTTGTGGCCCTGCGCTGGACTCTCTCCAGCAGCTCCACGTCCCTCCTGCAGTGGGGAGCCCAGAACTGCACACAGTACTCGAGGTGCGGCCTCACCAGGGCTGAGTAGAGGGGCAGAATCACCTCCCTCGACCTGCTGGAGACGCTCTGCTTAATGCACCCCAGGATCCCATTGGCCTTCTTGGCCACGAGGGCACACTGCTGCCTCATGGTCAACTTGTCGTCCACCATGACGCCCAGGTCCCTCTCTGCGGGGCTGCTCTCCAGGAGGTCGGTCCCCAGCCTGTAGGCATGTCTAGGGTTATTCCTCCCCAGGTGCAGGACCCTACACTTGCCCTTGTTGAACTGCATGAGGTTACTCGCCGCCCAGCTGTCCAGTCTGTCCAGGTCCCTCTGGATGGCAGCGCAGCCCTCAGGGCTGTCAGCTATTCCTCCCAGTTTGGTATCATCAGCAAACTTGCTGAGGGAGCACTCCATCCCTTCATCCAGGTCGTTAATGAATAAATTGAACAGGACCGGACCAAGGACTGACCCCTGGGGGTCACCACTATCCACAGGCCTCCAGCTGGACTCGGCACCGCTGATTACTACTCTCTGGGCCCTGTCATTTAGCCAGTTCCTAATCCACCTCACTGTCCACTCATCTAACCCACTCTTCCGGAGCTTGCCCAGGAGGATGCCGTGAGGGACGGTGTCAAAAGCCTTGCTGAAGTCCAGATAGATGACATCCACCGCTCTGCCCTCATCTATCCATCTAGTCACACCGTCGTAGAAGGCTATCAGGTTCGGCAAATACTGTTTCGTTTTGTTTTGTTTTCTGTGAATCAGAAAGATTGGCAATAAGTTCTTCATAGTGAAGGTCTGATCTCATTCAATGCTCTTAATGCTCTTATTTGCATTAAAGAAGAACTAACTGGAAATTCCAGTTATTTACAATTGATTATTAAATTTAGAGAAAGAGGAATTTTTAAAAAATATAGCCATTGCTTTCAGTGGTAGCTGCGTGTAGAATGGTGAATTGCACTTAGTTAATATGGTACAGCACATTCTCCTACCCCGCCTTATATGTGTTTAACTAAGTGGGGTTTTTTTGTGTGCTTGCTGTCCTCCAAAGATTTCTAAGGAAGAGGAGCTCAGATATGGACAAGTTTTACTAGAAATATTAAATCCTCCTTCTGAAGCACTTGAGGTCTCATAACTTAAAGGAGTGATGAGCCTCCTAAATTTTTTTTTTTTTTCCTAAGGTTTAGGGCAGTAGCTTTAATAGAAATTGGCCTTAGAATTCCATTACTCTAATATGGTCAAAGTTCAACTATTGTTAATCGTCGTAGACAGAAAATGAACAATTCTAGTCTAGAAATCTATATGTATGTATCATTTATTATTAAAGCTAATTGTTTTTTTAATTATTCAGAGCATTGTTGTAGATTGATTTCTCTGTAGTCTCAGGATAAAATTTGGCTATAATTTTGAAATACACTAGAGAAATGTCTTGTAAAATTTCTCTATTTGAAGCATATTTTCATTCAGATCATTTTCATTACCTGTTAATAACAGATCTCATTCTGAAATTTAAACCATCTAACCATTCCTACCTGTGGACTGAATTTGATGTTTTAAGTTGAAATATTGCTTGATATTAAAGGGTAGTTAAAGAAAGATAGAACCTTAAATTAACTTTTACTGCTTCCAAAGGATAATATTAAAATAACCTGACAGCTGTGGTAAGTTTAGACTGAGGGACTTTTTTCTTTAGCTGTCTTCCTCTCCTATTTGTATATATACTTGCATATGAGGCTATCCTATGTATCGTATTTCTTCTGCTTTGCTATCAGACTCCAAATGTTGAGCCTGCATTTCTTTAAAGCAGGGTATATTGCTGTCAGTGAGTTCAGCATGGTGAGGGACAGAAAAACAGGCATGGCAGAGGAGCTGGCCACAGGAGCGCTTGGGCTGCTCGCCTAAGCCACCTGTCCCTGCTCCCTCCTTACTCCTAGGAATAATCCCTAAGGATTGCATGTGCATGTGGAATTTGTGGACTCCGTGTGTTCCGTCTTATCCTTACTGACTTGCCTTTTTCACCATTGGGTTTTCTCAATGGTAAAAAATTTTGTTAATCTCAAGATTAACAAAAAAAAAATCTGGTTTTGTGTTTCAAAGTACCGGCAGCAACCCTTAGCTTTATGTGGGGTATGCATTTAATAATCGCTCCATTTTAGTACAAATGAAACAATCAACCAATGTTACATATGGGATATGTTCTTATAAAACTTCTCTTGATCTGCCTTCCATTTTTACAGTGGATTAGGAAAAGTTATACTTTAATGTTCTGGGGTTTTTTTCTTGGCACAGTTTTGTACTAGCCTAGTGATAGTCTAATTTAATCTGCATCTTCTTAGCTAGATAGGAATTAAAGACAAGTAATATTTATGCCTTCTTCACAGTTCATAGAGCCGTGTTGCCTCCTCATAGATGACAAACAAGTTACGATTGACAATTCATATTGTCTATCCTTTATTTCACTCTTTTCTTCTAAACGCTTGAAAAATGGAAGCTTTGGAATCTTTCCAGGAACTAAATTTTAACCACCTGGGCTACAGTTCCCAGGCTTTAATTTCTAAATTACCTTAAGTATGTAAAAGACCATGTAATTTAACTATGTTTCCTATGCTGTGACCTGGGCCTACCTTTCTTGCTTGTGGTTTAGCGTTTCAGCTCGTGATACCTTTCCTTTAGGAAGGCTTGGTTGGTCTTTGGAGACGTTCAGCAGCCGTGACGATGTCACTGTTTCTAGGGTAAGTGTCTCGCCCTGGTTAGGAAGGAGAGGCAGGACTGTGAGCCCACCAAGATGCCGGTAAAACAATCCCCACCGGCTTCCCGCCACTGGCACGCCCCGTGTCCACTCCGACGAGCACCATCCAGGGCAGCGGGATGATGACAGCGCTGCCCTCAGACCAGCTCTGCCTACTGTGCTCGCTGGCTGCTCCCGAGCCTTCACTCAGAGCTCCCGGGGCTTTTCCTCCACACGTGCCATGGCCTGGGAAGGTTGTCCAGGCTCCTCCAAGGAGAGCACGCTGTGGGACACCAGCCTGGGAGCAGGCCCCACGCTCCTCCCCACTTCGGTTTGCTTGGGCATGACATGAGCAGGGGAGTTGCTAAAGCCAGGAAGTGGCTGAATCTCTTCTGATAAAGGGCTTAATTGTAAGGCCCTCAGTCAAGCAAGATGTTCAGATACTCAGGACAATGTATTTAGTCTAAAAAAATAAAAAGTCCCCAAATAATTTGCAGTATGTAGTAATAAAATGTATGTATGCTATTTTATTGTTTGATTACAATTAAACATTGTGTATACTATGGAAGTGAAGTTTAGTAGTACATACTGTCTAGTGCGCTAACCAAAATGTATTTTATATGTCATTACTTTTAAAATTTCATAGTTTTTGAAACTCTATTGGCCTTTTCACTTAATTTGTCAGGAGAGTCTTAGAAGAAATTGGAAAGGTACATTGAGCTGAGAATGTAGCTGAGCTGTGTGAAACATTAGTTTCATTTTGAGTGAGGTTCTGAGCTGAAACATGACTAGAAGATTGCACCTTTATACCCAGGAGGTCTGATCTCTGTATTTTTAGTCTAAGTTTCATTTGCTAATTTTAATGACACAAAGTCAGCTCTCACTGGTTTTTATCCTGCTGGTTAGTAAACTTGATGTACTAAAGGATGGATTCTGTTTTGCTTTATAATTAATCACTAAATTTGATAATTAATTCTCAGTTATAGGGCCAAATTCTGCCCATGCTTAGTCAGTCAAACTGCATAATATAACTGAATTACAACGTTGAAGACATCAGAGTTGCATTGGTGTAAGTGATGAAATGTTTTCGTCAGTGTCATGTTTATAACTGCCAAAAAAGAAACTGCCTTGTCCCGCAGACTGCCCCTGGTTGGGTTTTGTGAGCACTAGCTCTGCTTTTCTGCACATAGACTGCTTATGAATTCAGGAGATCCAATCTCAATATAACTGAGATACTCCAACAAACTTCTGCAGGAATGAGGAGAGACATCCTGAGGCGGGACAAGTTTGGGAGATTAGTGGAGGATGTTAGATGTTGGAGGATGCTGGTGAATATCTTCTTAACTAGCTGTTTAAATCGCGAGTCAGTTGGCCTCCTACTTGTTGCTTACTTGCTTGGCCTTTTCGTTTGGGAGCAGGGAAGGGCTGGCATTCCTTTACAGCTTCACTCAGTGCCAACATCTGATAAATACTTCTTAATGTCTACTGCTGTTTTCACCACAAGTAAGAAACTACAATAAGTTAAACATATACCTGTGTTTCTGATGTATTTTTCATTTAGTCTTTCAAAGTTTTAATTTTCTTTAAATTTCCTGCTTGCACTGACCCGTTTTGCTAATGTGCCTACCATCCTGTTTGCTCATCAGAATGAAGGCCAGCATGATTTACCATTACTTCTGTTTGAAGTCTCCTGTGCAGGTCACTGGTCTTGGAGATGTTTCCCGAATCCGTGTTAGATGGCCGTGGAAGGTTGCAAAGTGCCTTGCTCCTCTGTCCATACACCAAGCAAATGGGATTTTCTTTCAGTGTGCAGGGCTCTGAGCTCTGAGGCTGGGAAGGGGTGTGGAGGGAATCCCAGATTTTCTTCTTCTGCCCACTTGTGCCACATCCACCTGCCTTGAAACACGTTCAGTAGCTCCTCGGCAATGCAGTCTTGTGAAATGTTTCATCTGCTCCTTGCTGCTCTTTGGATTATGAAGACGGGCAGATCTTACGTTTGATATTTCTATTCCCCATCTCCTACAGGTCACCTTTGTTCAAACGTACCCAAAGCTGTTACTGCTCCCCGTCACGCGGCGTTCGCGTGCTGGGTCTGGGGCCTGCGCCGCAGCCAAGGGAGTCGTCGCTCGGCATCGCTTCCCTTTGCCAGCCCGCGGCAAGCGGGATTTGGCAAGATCATTTGTGTGCAGTTAACAGGATCAGCCTGCCTTGTCACGAGTGTTATATGCATATAATAATGTCATTTATACGACTGTGTAATTCCTTAGCTGGAGAGGTTGTTTAACACCATTTTTGTATGACTAAGCCTGATTCTGATACACACTGAAGTCTAGGTGTGAGTAATAAGCCTAGGTGCAAAGCTACCTGCTTTGATGTGCAGAGATCAGCGTCACTGCCACTGCCAGGGGCGGAAAACTGGAATAAGTACCTCCGTGCGTAACAAGGGACACTGCCATTGCCTGCAAAATAGCTGGAATATGTGTTAGGCAATGGCAGGGGTGTGATTTATGTATAGCACAAAGCACCCTTTTGTTTTCTCTACGAACCAAGGAGGTGGTTTATGTCAGTATGTGCCTTCTAGATTTCTACAGTGGCTGCTAGCATGTAATTTCTGGTGGTGGGGGTGATAAGAAACCTCCTTCAATGTATATTTTTATATTAGAAAACTAGGTTCACTGGTTATTAAAACGACAAGTGCCAAGGAATGAAGATAGCTGCCTGCATGTTTGTGTGTTCTCATTTGGGAACTGCCATGGAGTAATCAGGTTAGCGTCCACTGATTGACTCAGCTTGCTAATTTAAGCAGCAGTTTTGCTCCTAAACAGCACATCAGCAGAGGAGGCAGGAGGAATAGGGCTTCGCCTGGACCCAGCAAGGTGGACATGCTGGACCACAATCATTTTTGCCCCTGAGCTGCCCATATGCCTATCCTGTGCAATGCAGGAGTTGTTGCCATTTATCAAGGTTGACATATCCATAGCTCGGGAGGATAGTTATGATACAAAACATCAAGAAATTTACTGTGTTACTTAGTTACAGAAACCTCATTCAGGCTGTAAAGCAAAACCTGAGGGGGCAGATCTGGCGCTGTGGGTGCAGGGTGTCCTGCATAACAAACCTGCTGCACAGCGTGCTGCAGATCTGCATTGGATGGAGAGGTCTATGCAGGGCTCACGCCAGCATCAAGCTCCGTGGGAGTCTCGGGTGGCTGATAACCAAGGGAAGGGGCTGTGCTAGTGGACCAGGAGCACCAGGGTTGTTCTGCAGGCTCCGAGTATGGGCATGGTGCCTGCTTTCCCAGCGTTGTGGGTGGGTGCTCTGTCCTCATGGGGAACCAGCCTGAGGAGGGAAACATTTCCACACGGATCGTCTTTTAAATGCTGGTTTCTCTGCTCATCCAGAGTTATTCACCAAGTGTAATGTGAATTTGTGGACCATCTTGACCATCCTAATGGCATTTTTCAATGAATAAAATATTCATGCGGAAACATTTTATCTATATATGTCATTCATGAGATTCTTTGATGGATGACTTTGATGGATGGTTCTGTGGAAAAAGATGTTCACTGTTTATTATCTAGCACGTGCCCTAGATACTTCCAAGTTCTGTACAGACATTTTGATAAAGTGCTTGGTTTTCCCACTGTAATTCTGTGTTACTGAATTTTGCATAATTCTGCATTAGTCTTCTTAATCTGTTTTCATATGTGCTATTGTATTAGTAAGGCAGTCGAAGCAAGACTTGAACCATTAGCTTTGAGCTCTGCTTGTCGGGAGGTTTCTAAAAAAAACCACATGCAGTTATGGAGGAGATTTGTGAAACAGGAGAGGTTTAAAAATAAGTTCCTTGCAAAAGGACAGGGTCTGCTCGGGAGTCGTGTGGCTCCTCCTCTAGTGGCGTCTGTGCAGTCTGCAAGCAGGCCGGAAGGCTCTGATTCGGGGTCACTTCCCAGTGTTGTCCTGTTATCCAGGAGAGAGATCCCCAACTAGAAGGGCAGTGACGGCCTGAGCTCCCTCTTGGGAGGCTCCCAGCTGCTCTGCCATGGAAGGAGGCACCGGCACAGGGGAGGTTTATCCATGTCCTCCCTTCCCAAGGCTCCAATGAAGGCTGTGTGTTGCAAGGCTCTGCTGAGGAGGGAACAAAACCAGCTCCCCTCACTACGTCTCAAATGCAGTTATGCTTTAAAGTAATTCACCTGGTTTCTGTCCTCCTGGAGGGCTTTGAACCTGCAGACCGTGTTGTGCATTGCTTTCGGACAAACTCTGCATGGCACTCAATGCAAAGCGGGGTGATTAATGTTTGCATGTTGCAAAAAGTCCAGGGTATCAGTTTGCCTTCACCCTGCCCGCAGACTCCAGCTCTGTCTTTCAAAAAACTGCCTCTATCTGAACTGGCTGCCTGCGCTTTCTAAAGGTTAGTGTAACCTTTACCATGACAGCCCAAGACGTGCAGCCTCGTAGCTCCTTCCGAGGAGGCAGGTTCAGCGGGAAGGCGAATCCGGAGGGGCCTCGCGCCTTCCCGCATTCCCAGTTGTGAGGCCGGACCGCGTCCTGGGGCGCCCTTCCCGGCAGCCTGTCCTGCTCTCCTCCTGGTGCCGGGGATCCGCTTTCCCAGTGCCTTCTGGCCGAGGCGGGTTTCGCTGCTGGCCAGCACAGCGCCCTGAGAGCTCTCATAGAGTTGAGTGCGTCTCTGGCAGCCTCGAGGCTGTGAGCAAACTCCACCGGAATGATTTGCAGCCGGGGGAATAAAGGGTCTTGTGTGACTGGGAGAAGTGCGACTCGCTTTTGGGGCTTTTTTTTCCCCTAACAAGATTAATTCCTGGCCGTTAAGATTTTCTTCAAGAGAAGATCGTGTTCTCTGTGTGACACAAAGACATACAGTGTTCTGGAGTTGCTGCCCATTTTTATCCATTCCTGTGAAATCTGTCTGAGGCAGAAGTTCTGTAAACAGTTAATTTGCTGTCATTCTCCTTAGTCCACATCTGCTATAAATAGTATTTCCGTGTTGACTCTGTTAAAAGCCTTTCCCTCGCGTGTGATATCTTCATTCTTTGAGGAACCCTTTCTTATTGGTGTCTGAACATTTCAGTAATTTTTTCGGCAGCGGAGCAAAGGAAATCTCTGTTAAAAGGATCCTTGATTAATATGGTGCAACGTGGTGTTTTTTGCATAAGCCAGTCGAACAGCTGGTAATTAAAACTGAGCACAGGAATCTTCTATGAAGGCAGAAGGTGCCCGTGTCCCGTTCCGGGTGGAAGGTGCCTCTGTCGCTAGCGAGGTGGGTGTTGCTGGCAGTCTCCTCAGGATCTGCGGGATCAGCAGCGGCGCTGGGCGTGCGGTTGGGAAACGCGGAGCAGGCGCCGGTGCCGCGTGGCTCCCTGGCCTCGCTGCTGGGCCTCGACGGCAGGAGGGGGCCAAAGCGCTTCTGCAGGCGGCAGCTGCTGCCGCTTGTGTTTGCGCCGCTAGAGCAGCATCCGTCTTTGCATTCAGTTCCTGCCTCAGCTCCACGCCAGCCCTGGCTGCAGGCGGCTTGAAATGTATGTGGGAATGTGCTGAAAATGAGAACATTTGAAATGTCAGGCCGTAGCATTGGGGGAATTATATTTTATTTAAATGCCGTGAGTATCAACGCAGACACCTGAGTTAATGTAGAATTATGGCAGAGAATTTAAATGCAAGAGGGAAAAAAAAAGTCGGGAATTTCTTAGTGGTTACCAAAGCAACTATATGGTTCTTAGCTGCTTGCACTCCTCTAGTGCTGTATAGACAGTACCACCAGGCTTTGATGTGTTAATATACACATGCAGGGTGGCTGAGATGCTTTTGTTGCAGAATCCTTGTAGGTGCCAGACATGAATCCTTGTTGTTTTGTTTTGTTTAATTCACTAAGTGGGATGATAAAATAAGAATTACTAAAGACCAATAATGGAAAATGAGACCGTGCAGCCTCAACGGAGAGCAAAATGCACAGAGGTCCTCCCTGCCGGCAGGCAGAGCAGGCAGTTTCCCTTCTCACCCTTCTCCAGCACAGCTTCCACGCAGCCACTGCCACCCTCCCTGCCTTGCTCCTGGGGGAGGAAATAATGTGAAAAGATGAAATGTAAAACTGTGGCTATGGCAAACAGGGACTGCCTTGCAGACCAGAGGACAGCTGGACGAGTGACATGGCCATCCCTGCAGGGTCATGCATGCTGGACCTGAGTAGTCCTTGAGGGACGCCAAAGGACCAAGTTGGACAGGTTCTTCCTCCTGCTTGGTGCAGTGAGAGCTCCCCCTCCTGTTCTCAACCTCAGCTTCTCCATCGTATCCACAGCAGTAATCGGCATTTCCAGATTCCTGTTTCAGCGGTCCATGGGAGCGGGGAACCTTCCCAATAACAGTGCTGTGCAGGGGGAAGGGGCCTTTCTCCTGGAGCATAGGGTGGACCTGTGGTGCCCTGTGCAGCCGGGCTCTTCAACCCCCAAGGGAGAACTTCTGTTGGAGCATCTAAGCTGAGGAAATGCAAGACTAAAAGTGGAGCAGTTTGCTGCTGTTTTTGTGCAAATACACAGTCATTGAGGCCAGGAGGGAAAATCTTTATAGTTTTCTCACCAGGTGCAATGGGGATGCTTCTGCTCTGCATGGACTTTGCATTCTGCTTTGTGAAGCATTTGGGTAGGAAAGGGCACCGCTCCCTTTTCGCCATGGCTTGCTTGATTAACCGCCTCAGTAAAATCACCAGGAGGAGAAGTCTCTGCCATTCTCTACTTATTTCATGTTTTTATCACCTGGCTACTATGCAGCAGAGACTGTTTTGCATTTTGTTCTGACTTTGGCATCTGGAGGGACTTCTCCTTAGTTCTGGTGCTCCTTGTCCCCAGAAAGCCTAGATCAGGTGTGCTGCTTTGTCTCCTGAACCAAGAGGTGAAAGCAGACTCGAGTGCACCGAGTGAGTCACGGCACATGACTGCTGTGTTTCTAGCCTTTTGAAAGCTGCTGCTTGTCTCCATTCATCTGGTGGTTGGGGCTGACAGGCTCTTTCTTAGGTGTTAAATCACTTCTTTTTGCTGTCTGAATTCCAACGGGCTCAGTGTACGTATGTGTCGTGTATGGGGCTCAGTGCTCGTCTTGGGGTTTCTCTGGCTTGGTGGGAGTCGTTCCACCCCCTCAGCTTGCAGGGTATGATCTTCCCGTTCTCCAGAGATGATTCCAAAGTTTCTGAAAACTGAGAAATGTGATATGCAGCTCTTGCAGAGCTGCTGAGACGGAGGGGCAGGCCTTGCCTTTTCAGGCTCCTTGTGTTTTCAAGCTTTCCCCAGTCACCAATCAGCCCAGCAGTCTGCAAATTACTGTCTGTACACTGAGCGCTGCAAAGAGGATCTAATAAACAGCAGGGGGAAAGGGATGCTGCGGGGATGTGAGGAAAACCAGGAGTTTGCAAGACTAGGCATTGTGCTTGCCTGCTTGTATCACAGGCTTGCAGCAGCAGTCACATTCCTGCTGCATTAGTCAGAGAAACAGGACTGCTCACGATTTTATGCCAGATAAAAGGCCTGATAAAGTTGAAGTATCACAGAAGAGGCGATACCTTATCTGGCATAAAGCAGACATACGATGTAAACCGTCAAAATTGTCTGAGTTTAGATGGGATGATTTGTGTCATGAAGGCCCTGAAGTTTGAGCCCAGGTGTTACAGTTGGGTTTACTATCCTGTCAATTCCAAGTTTTGGATCAGGCAAGCTGAACTTGCAGGCTGAGCCGGAGCTCTTCACACCTTCGCAGCTCGGCCTCTGCAGTGTGACGAGCTGGACGGTTCTCATGCAGCGTCCAGGCCTCTAGCAGCAAGATTCTGGATGAAGAGATGAGGAGATGCCATGAACTGCTGAGATCGCGCTTCCATGCTGCTGATCCGGAACGCGCACGTTCTGATCTGCCCGCTTCTCCCATACAGATACAGTTCTGTTAAGGAGTAGTAGCTCAACATACAGCTATACAGCCACCTTCAAAGTTATCTTTTTATCAGGATCTGTGACTTCTCAACACAAACTGGAAAAAGCAACATTGACACTGTGAATATGAAATAGCGTCTAAAATTTCCATGGCTTCTTTGAGTTATTGCTGGAAATAGGTGCCTGGGAAGCACAGTTGGCTTGATTTGACTATCAAGGTTGGGATGATCTGAAGAAGATAATAAGGCTTGGAGCTGTGTTGGCAAGGTAGGAAGTGGTTCTTTGCCAGTACACAATTGAATTTGCTAAAGGCTTCTTCATTTGAGGGACGTAATCACCCTAATGCTCTCGGAGGCAGCTTGGGATATCTTCCTCGGAACTGCTCGTCATGCAAAGTAGATCACCCATTGCTGTGCACACTGAAAAAAATGCATAGCACTTGTTTGCTGCCTTGTGACAGGTTTCCCCTCCTCTTGATTTATTTTTGGGCACAGCCTCAATCTGTTTCTCCTTGAACAGTGCAATAGAATTAATTCCATAAATAACTTAGCACTTCTGTGCAGAGTTTCTGGCAGACAGATTTCAGCGGGTGTATTCTTGTGTAGGTTGCCACTGGTTTTGTGTGTCACTTTTGAGTGAAGCCACTGTAATCTGGTGTTAATTTAAGTGTCAAATTAAGAATGCCTATGTGAGAGGCAGGGATCCTGCGCTGGCTAATTATTCACTAGGGGCTCTGCATTCTGTGGTAATGAGACACAAACGACCAACCAGCTGAACGTCAGAAGCTGGTAG
This sequence comes from Eudromia elegans, assembly GCA_003342815.1. Classification (NCBI taxonomy): domain Eukaryota; kingdom Metazoa; phylum Chordata; class Aves; order Tinamiformes; family Tinamidae; genus Eudromia; species Eudromia elegans. The sequence goes on from PTEX01000012.1 coordinate 4,764,086, forward strand.
AAGTGAACAGGCAAGAGATGTAAAAGTAGAGAAGCCCTAAACACCAACACTTCCTCAGCATGTCTGAGGAAGAAGAGAGGTGCTTAGATGGCTTGAAGCAATGGTAAAATGTGAATTCACATCCCTGAATGTCACTGCAGTGAGGAGAGGTTTCAGATCCCCACAAATCAGGGTTCCAGGTGTATAGCATAGCTGGTGGAGCTAGGCGAACGTGGGGATGCAATGCAGTGCTCCCAGTTTCCAAAGGGGGATCAATCGGTCTTCGGAGCGGGCGTGACATTTAGCCAGCCTTGGTGCAGGCTGAGGAAAACTGCCACGAGGGTCCTGCCAGCACCCGTGTCCCACTGACCCCCGAGCCCGTGGCAAGGGCGGTGTGCGTGGCTGTGGGGCTGACGGCGCACTGCTGCCCTGCGCCCCTGCTCCCGCCGGGCGGGAGGAGGCGGCCGTGCTGCTGCCCGGGCAGCTGGGCTGGCAACCTGCATGGTTCAGCGACCTCCTTGGCTTTGAACAGCTCCAATCGGTACGGGCCTCGAGACTGGGCTAAATCTGCAGCCTGTTTCGAATATGAAAATATTCTTTGTCGTGGTAAACATTAGCAGACACGTATTAAATTGTTCAGAAGAATGGTAGCGTGGAAGGGCATGGAAGAATGTTTATATTCCTCCGATGTTTTCTTTGGTCTGTAGACTATTCCAGGAACTAAGTGTTTAGTGAGCAGTGAGCCATGTTCTCTTTGTTAGGATGGTATTGATGAGACCATAAGGTTGGCCCTTGCAAAGGATTGCAGATTCTAAAAGAGGCCCCTCCTGCCTGGCTGGTGTCCCCTTCAGATGCGGAGGAGCAGCAGGCGTGGAGAACGTGTGTCACACTCGGGACATGCAGGCAAGGTAACCTGGCACAAGGTAACCGAGTGCCTTTGCAACTGGTTCGCTGCTTGGTGAGCAGGTGATGGGAGGGGAGAGCAGCCAGGGAATCGGAATGTGGGGAGGGGGGAGCTGTCCCTGTTGGAAATGTTAAATGCTGCCTGTAGGGTTGACTAGTAGATGCATCCTCAATCGGGGAGGAAAAAAAAAAAGAGAAGAAAAAAGGATGCTTTGTGTTTGTTTTGTACAAAATGCAATAGACTGTTTATTTTTGTGTTCATTCCTTTCCCCTTATACTTTTTCTGGTATTCTCATCTTTTCTTCTGTCTTTCAGTGTCTGTTATTCTCACATTTGTTCCCTGTGTTCTTTCATTTCTTCTTCATTGTTGCTACATTAAAAACAATACTGCAGTACTGTGTTTCCTTTTGCAGTCTGCAGGGATTTTAAGATTTTAATTGTTCTCTTCAGCCCCTTCTTCACTCCCTTTTCCTTATCTTCTCGCACCTGATAATGTCTTTGTTTTTCCTCCCTCCCCCTGCGCTCTGGTTCCTTGTCAAGATGTTCTCCCTAGATCCAATATTCCCTTTCCCCGCCCCATAAACATTTTTCTTCTTCCTTTCTTCTCTGCACAGTTGCAACCTTCAAATATGTTTCCACATGCATTTTAAAAAATGGGGGGGAATGCAATTCTTGGTGCTGATTAGGAGGCCTCAGGCACCCGTCTTGTCATCCTCCTTGCTCTGTGCGTGCGTGTGCCTGATATTCCGGGGCGCACTCTGATTGAAAACCTAAATCAGATGTGTGTGGAGGACTCGGGGGTCGAGGGGGATAGTATTAGGCATCTCTTTTCACCATCCTACTTAGGTAAATAGGATAAATAGTGTCTAACCTTTCTGGCCTCCAGCACTACCCCTGGCAATGTGTTCCTGGATAAATCAGAACAAAGGAAAAGGGTCAGGTGAGGGAATGAGATTGGGTAGATATAACAAAAGAGAATGAATAAAATCCTGTTATTTGCTCCTGAGGCAGTATGGGATCCCTGATTAGCTTTCCGTTGTTGCTAGCCAGCCAAACAAGCTCCTGTGAATGAGCCAGACTTTTAGATATTCCACATGCATTGATTTCTTTTTCTCATGTTTGTGGCTTTTGCTTGTGAGGCCGTGTGCCTGTCTTCTTGATGATTTATAGTCCTTGTGGTTTCAGGGAATGTAGATGGGGAAGTAATGCCCTC